>ML806181.1:7520-18192 GCA_009831015.1 Picea engelmannii
TGAATCTTGAAACCCTAGGTAGCAAGCACACTAGTAGGTCATTGCTATATGTCCCCATGCTTGAGAAACAATTTTAGCCATTGATAAAGGAAGATATAGCCTAGTCGTTGTTACACTTATCCTCCCTTATCTGAGTTAGCATTAAAGTTATAGGTTGAAGAAAGGAGACGTCCTAGGCCTAGTTAACTCTACACCTAGGGTTTTAACCTTTTAGGGTTTGAGAAGACTTGCTCTTGCAACACTTTTCTCCCTTAGATTTGTACTTTGAAGCTAGTCGTTTTGCCAAGAGCATTTAGAGAAAGAGGAAGGAGCATGAGGCCATGCTTAAGCAACACCAGAATGAGCCTCCTTCCCTTAGGGTTTTTATTCTAGGGCCCCGCCATTGCAGCACCATAGAACCTAACCTTCTAGTCTTTAAATTTTAAATCCTCCTGAGATCTTTTGCCCTTACTTTGACTCCATTAACCCTAAGGCATTGATATTCTTTCCAACGTTGAGCTTGAAGTGTTCAAATTCGTCTTTCAAGCTTTCAAAATTTGAAACCCTAACTAACCCTAACCCCACTAACTAGGGTTGACGTTATACTTGACGCAGCAACCCTTCTAACTCAGCAATTAATGATGACGTCAGGCCTTTATTGAGCTAATTTTGATTGATAATACTGTTGGCTTGGTCATTTGTGATAGATATTGATGAATTAGTGATATTTCATTAGATAATTAGTAAAACGTTGACCTCATCTTATCTGTTTTATTGCTTATTAAATGAAATTAGATAGTCAAGAAGTACTAACCTTTTGAATTATAGCCTGCAAATATACATATAGTGATGTTATTGTCTTGTTCCGGGCAGGTGTTCTCAACAAGGACTTCACTTCTTTATTGGCTGATTAGCCGGAATATCTGATACTGGTGGTAACCTGCGAGGAGGGAAAACCCTATTTCTTGACCTTATATTCTTTGCCTCTTCAAACCCCAGGTTACCGGGGATGTCTCCCCTGGGCTAACCCCCCTAAACAGAAAGAGCCCCCCATCGAGGTGACATTGGGTGGGGTGGTTCCTGTTACGCCAGTTTGACCCTTATCTTTAGCCTTGTAACCCAAAATACAAACTGCGCGATAACAAGTACAATAAACAAAAGAACCTGATACAATAGAAGCTTGATCCAAGCTGCAATACAAGCCCAACTGATGCAAGTGCACCCTAGGAAGGTGCGCCCCCCAAAAATGCTGTCAAGACCACTGAACTAGAGCTCTCTGCCAACTAAAAGCTCTGATGAAGAAACCCTCCCACGGTACTCTGATACTGAGCTGAAGCTTCCCTCTAAAACAAACCTCACTGCACTCTGAGCTCTGAAAGTCCTCCTTGCTAATGATGCGCCCTCCTCACCAAGTGCGCCATCCTCGAAGCAAGAACCTCTCCACTAAATAACTGAGGACCTAAGCTTGTCGGCTGGCTCCATGGATAGAAGCACCCAAGCTTTCCTCAACACATGCAACAAGCCTCATCCTCATGCTCTCGCTCAAACACTCCAAGTGAACAAATGAGTGAATGAGCTCTTCCTTGCCCTTTGCACCCCTCTTGAACCTCCATAAGGAAACCTAAAGAATGGACGATTGAGATCATCCTATCTTATGTCCAATCAATGGTTGAGATCATTCCATAATAATCTCACTCTCAAACCCACTTTGGGTTAAGTTCCCTAAGTTCACTTTATGTCTCCTAATTCACCCACAAAGTGAATTAATAGTCATTTAGGCTAAAATGACCAAATTTCACTTTTGACTTAAATCTCCTAAGTCAAAGTGAAATTAGACATAAAGAACAAGGCACAAAGTACATAGTACTTCCCACATGTGTTTAGAAGCTCACAAACACATGGGGAACACTTCCCAAGGTACATAATCTCAACAGGCAACAGGTTTGTCCCTTCTTCCCAAGGCAATTAATCCACACAATCTTGTACTGTAGATGAAAAAGCAAGACTTGTCTTCCTATGGAATGAGATCTTTTCCCCACCACTGATATGTGTATCAACAAATGACTGTGGATTTGATGGGAGAGGCAACACCCTTCCTCTAAGTGCCCAAATGACTTCCTTGACACCTCAGACAACTGGTTTAAACAATTATATAGCTGGACACATTCCCCAGCACCAATCAACAATGGAATAATAAATACATTCGTTGTCTTCTCTCAATACGATGAGCGAATAACCATGAATCTTTTCCCAAGAAGGCGCACCAACAAAGAAAGTAATCTAATCAATGATTGATGGCACAAACCATCAAGAATGCTTGAATCGTGCCCCTCTGATTCACAGTGGAATTATATTTAACGAGATTTGGTTCAATTCTTCTCCAAAATACAAAGTCTTACCATCACCTTGAAGATCTGTGAGTGATCTGAGTGATCAACTCCATGGAATGGTTAGGAAGGATTGATTTTTCCATTGAAGTCAAGGTTTCTCAGTCTCAACTTTGAAAACGCTACCAAAGCTTCCAAATTCATTTCAAGAAAAAATTCATAATGCTTGAGAAAATCCCTTTTCCTTCTTTTGTATTTTCGACTTGAGGAAATAATTAATTGTCCTTCTTTTCTTTAATTAAATAAATGAACCCTTTTGTTAATTCACTTTATTTAATTAAAGTGATTTCTCATATCCTTGCTTTTTCATTTAAATGACTTAATCTTTATTAATTAATACGTCTTTTGGAACCCCAAGGACATAAGCCACGATGTAATTCCCTTGCAATTGCCCAAACCAACCTACGGGAATTAAATAGGCTAGTGGGTTGTTGTTTTTTTGCTTCTTTTTGTTGCTAAGCGATGGGGACATTACAAACCAAGATAGGGGGCCGTAGACTTGCTTTAGCTTGCTATAGGATCCTTTGAGGTTTCTAGGGAAGTCTCCTTTGTGCTGGATCTCTATCCTTCACTAAAATGAGGGAAGTACTTGCTTAGGTGACGATGGCAATTACTTCCATATGTTACACTAGTCAAGCATCTTGTGAAGGCATTACACAAGTGTTAGTTTTTGTGATAACATAGCCCTAAGGCTGAAAATTCATAGGAAATAAATCTGGGAAACCTCAAGGTTGAGGTGAAATTTTTGAATTTGCATTAATTGCCCGATTCATGAAATTTCTACATCAAGTCCTTGATATTACCTATATTATTATACAAATAGAATAACACATCTTTAGTTCATTTTAAATATGAATTGCATTAGACCTTATTTTACATTTAGTTTTAGGTTAAAAATGGTTTGTTACAACAATATGCTCTCTCTCTCTCTCTCTCTCTCTCTCTCTCTCTCTCTCTCTCTCTATATATATATATATATATATATATATATAAGATGAATCCCAAAGGGTTAGCTCAACTGCTTGTTGTCAACGTTTTTGGGATTTGGCAAGTTTTGTGCCAGTAGCGCTTGGTTTGAATCCCCCAAGGTTAGGTGCAGTAGTCTTTGCTAATTGGTTCACTAGGGATGTTATCCACAAGTGTGGGAAAGCATCCCCTGGGTTTCCACACGAGGTTTTCCTTGGCGTGTGTGTGTGTGTGTGTGTGTGTGTGAGAGAGAGAGAGAGAGAGAGAGAGAGAGATTCAACAATTTCATTATATGAATATAAAGGATTTTCAATGAATTAAAAATCCATTTTGACTTTGTTGCCATTTTGGGATTTGTTTGCTTGTAGATAGTTTTCATTTTATTTAGGGAAATATTGCTTTGTCATGAAAATTGGTATGTATTTTTGTTTATCTTGAAAATAGACTATGTTTAAGAATTTCTTCATGTAATTAATCACTTTTCTAGTGTTTGAATAATTTAAACTCAACAATTTCATTATAAGGATCCACAGGTTTTTTGATGAATTAAATCTCCATTTGGACTTTGTTGTTCTTTTGGGATTTGCTTGCTTGTAGTTTTCATTTAATTCACATAAATATTGCTTTGTTGTGAAAAATGGTATGCATTTTTTTAATGTTGAAGATAGACTCTATTTAAGAATTTGTTATTGTTGTAAATGTTTTTCTCATGACAGGTAAAAGTGCCTCTCTATGGATGTGATTGTTATGCTTATGCACTACTAGGATCTGGGCATGTTGATCTTGTTATTGAAGCTGGTTTGAAGGTACTCTTGCAAGTTATTTCCATCTTAAATTTGACTAATGCATCTTTTGGATAATTTTGAAAATGGTACAAATTAATGTCTTTACTTTTTTGAATTGTGTTTTTTATTGCATAGACTAACACGCAAGACTATTTTGATTTTATTGTAATTGTATTAATGTGTGTTAAAAGAATATGGTGTTTATTTTAGTGTGTTCCTTGAAAATTGCGGATGATTTCTTGAAAGTTGACTTATCATATTTTGCGAAATCAAAAAAAGACAAATTTGAGATTTTATAAAAATAGGAGTCTTACAATATTTCTAAAAATGAGACTTATCGTTTCTTTGAAGAACATGATTTTTTTATAATCTGAATGGTTACAAATTGGTATTACATAATGTAATACATAGTCTTAAGTGATTCTCTACCTATAAAGACAACTCCCCTCCATAGAATGGGGTGGGGAACAATTGGGCGGGAGCTTCCTTTTTTTTCTTACATTTTTCTCAAGCCCTAAAGTGCTTGGATATATCCAAACAAATTGTTTACATAAAATTCGACAACACAATACATACTAGATTAGAGATCTAGTTACAATCTTGTTTTGCATCTGAGAGTGTCTATGAGTTGACTCTCTCCTATGAACTCCTTGTAGTTGAAGATCGAGTTTTAGATTCTCTCGGAAATGTCTCTTATTGCCTTGTTTTCCCTATGCTTTTAGTTGGATTTTCTTTCCCCATGTGAGCGGAGGCGAGGTATAGGGGGGAGGGGGGCGGTGTTTTCAATGCAAATTTAGGCACTAACCCTTTCTTGTTTTCTTTCCATTCTTCTTTCTCCTCTTCTGCGGCAATCTCTAGCTCTGTTTGAATGACCCGTTGTTCAAGTTTGTTCGATGGAGATTAATGAGCTTCAACTATTTCAGGGACTCTTGATCCTTTCCATGAAGTCTTTGCCTTTTCGGGGATGGAGGGTCCTTTTTCAAGGGTTGGTGATCCTTTCCTTGAAGTCTCTTCCTTTACAGTGTTGGGGTTCCTTTTTCGGGATGATTCTCTGCCCTTCCAATGGGATTTTTGAGAGCATCATGGGCGCCTAAAATCTTTAATCAGTTTACAGTATAGGGGTTGGTATTTGTAGATTTCAAGTTTTTTGGTTGTGCTTGTTGCTTTTTCTTATTGGGTACAAATCTAAATGGCATTTGGCCTTCCTTCTTTCTTTACTTTCGGTATCCTCTTTTTGGCTTTGTGGACGAGTTCTAGTTTTGTTTGTTTGTTGAAGGATAATTTGGAGAAGATGTAGGTGGGAAGTTCTTTGCAAAGTGGTCGTATGCATGGCACATATTGCACTTAAATTCACAACGTTTCATAGTCCATTTCTTGGTGAAAGGTTTGTCCATCCTGTTGGAGTAGGATAGTTTTCGAGAGTCCCTTATCCATGGAAACTTCTACACAAATGTGGGTGTAGAAGTATTTCTCTCTCTTACGATCAATTGCTTCAATGTGCTTCCCCCTGCGATCTCCTATAGCTTTAAGGGTTTCTTTGTCCTGGAAGATAAACGATAGATGGGGAAGGTATATCTAGATTGGGGCTAAGACGATTTCCTTCGTTGGGTTGGAATCTAACATCTAGTGGTTTAAATACAAGCCCTATGAACCCATGAAGAAAGAATCAAAGTAGAAGATCAAGGTTTGATCTTCACTAGATTGTAATTGGAAAACAAATAAGCATCTCTTGTGAGGAAAAAAGAAGAGTTTTCCTTACATCTTGGACATCCGATTTTTTGAAATCCATTTATCTACTAATATAAGACTAGGCCACATTTTAGTAAACTTACCGAACATGGCTCTCTTTAGGGAATGGAGAACTTTCTTCTTGATTCTGAAGTCAAGATAGGCAGGGTGGGTATGTTCTTTGCCTTTTTCACAAAGCGGTCTGCATGGGTATTGTTGTCGTCCTAATACACACTTGCAAACATGAGCTAAGTCCTGCTCACTTAGTGTGTCCTTGGAGGCACAATGCCCAGGTTCAAAGCCCATGCTGTCACTTTGACTTTAACCTCTTTCGTCTAGGCTTATTCCTAGGGAAGCCAAGGGGGGTAGACCCTAGTTACTAGATATGATTAAACTTTAAGTTCTAGGAGTTGGTTTTAATTAGTTAGAAGTCTGGGGGAGACTAACCTATGATGCAAAGGTAGCAAATGCAAGATGCAAGATTTATTATGTCAAGCAAAACCCTTCCCTAAGTCAACTAAGACTAGTGCCTAAGGTTGGGCAAAGGGGTCAACTAATGTTTAAGGGGGTTTTATTACATAGATTTACAAAGATTACAAAGGTACAACAAGATTATAATAAAGAATGAAAGGATAGTACAACAATTATGAACAAGAGATACAAGATATACAAGATACAAAGATAACCAAGTGCTTAAATGTGTAGGTACTCAAAGATATTTAGAACATAAAGATCATCCACATCAAGCCAAGCATGTCCCAATAGAACTTACTCTATTGGACTGCTTTTCAATGGCAACCACAATCACTCAAGATCCAATAAGATGATGCCTTCAAATGGGATGCGCTATCTCTTGAGGGATCACACCATAAAGAGCATGAAAATAAATACTTGAAAGAACAAATGCTCAACAATACTTAGTTAATTATCCCACAAAGCATAGAAATGTTACTTGCATTAGAAAATGAAAGAGATTATGTGTTTGCAAGCAATGTTTTAACCAACCATAAGATATACCCAAGAAAGAGATTGCCTAAAACACTAAGTGGTTAAGGGTTGTTTAAAGATTTTAAAGATATCAATTTCCCACCCCTTAACTAAGTGTTGAACCAAAATCCTCCTCCCCGAATTACCAAATGGCTGCTGGATGCTCAAGAAGTGAGGCAACGAGGCCTACCCTAGCTTCACAAGTCAACCCTAAAGCCCCGAGTACTCCCGGAAAGGACGCTGTGAGACTGTCCCTGGCCTAGCACCTTACGTTGCCTTCCTCAAGCCCTGTTTTAGATGGTGAAGATGGTTGATTTAGGTGTCCTATTAAGTCTAATATATTATTATACCTTAGGACTAAGTTTTAAGATGTGTTTTAGAGTGTTTTAGTGACTTTTACTTGCTCGAAAATAGTGAAAAAGGGCCAAAACCGAAACTTCAATCAGCTACAAAAATGTTCTTAAACCAAGAAATTATAGCATTTAAACAATGTAAGAAACTTGAGATAAAAGCTGAATTGAGAGGTTATCCTTATACCATATGATTAAAGCTTTAAAACAAGAAGAAACTTGAGATAAATGAATGAAATGGAAGGCAAGAACAGCTTGGCAAAGAAAAGAAAAAGTGCTTTAGTTTATCACCACTTAACCATGAATGTTATTGCATTAAGATAGAGTGCTAAGAGATGAAATGTGTTTGCTGAAAATAAAATGTGTCCCTACACAACATACATGCCCAACTTATGCTTCACAATTAGATGATGACAAATGGCCTTAAAGATGGGTTGATTTCAAGTTAAAAGGATTACTCTTTAAACCACTATCAATGCATTAAACCATGTATATGTTGGATTAGAGCATATGTAATGAAACTTGAAGAAATCTAAAGCATGTAAAAGAGATTATGCCTTAAAGGCTTAAGCTAAGATTTAGTGTGTGTATGAGATCTACCTCTAGAATATTTTAATCATTTAAGCATAAGTAAACCATCAACACATAACTAACATAGCTAGCTTGAATGTACAACTATGCCCTAGCCTTACGATGTTGGGGATTTCTCTCCCAAGGTGTAGGCACAAGATATTATTTACAACAAAAAAAATTATACACAAGAGAATAAGCTTCAAAGAACTCACCCAAAATGCTAGAAAAATGAAGGAGAAGGGTGAGACTTTTTACCAACCCAAAGGAGGGACCTTTGAGAGTGTTGTGTGACAAAAAGTGGGCTGCAAAACCCCTTAACCTGATGAGAACCCGCAAAAACCAGCAAGCTATTGCTTGCTGAAAATGCTGCACACAACAAGAAAAGTGAGGAAAAATTTATGTTTTTAGGGCAGCAAATTTTCACATAAAAATTCCAAGTAAAAATGTATTTGTGTGACCTATCTATGATTGTTAGCAAGCTGAAATGTAGAAGGAATGAGCAAAGAAACCAGATCTGAAAAACAATGGAGTTTAAGGGGGTTTTAAGAGTAGACACTTCCTTGAGGCTAGCCCAATAAAACCCTAGAGGTAAACCTGCAAAATGTGAGAGAGGAGCTACAAAAATAGATAGAATGTGAGTAGACACTTCACTAGATCTATGATAATACTACTGCAAGATTTATCCAAACAAAATACTTTGCTTGAAACTTCTACTCTAGATTCATAAAACTTGAAGCAAGAATGAGAGAGAGAAATAGAACAAGATCACTTCAATAGTAGCAAGAAGCAACAAGAATACTCTTTGTTTCTTCAAAATCCTCAAAATCCTTTCTATTACTCAAGAGGAGAGTGTTGTAGCAACAAGTTGCCCCAACACTCTCAAGAGCAAAATGGAAAGGAAGCACAATGAACCAAGAGAGAGAGAGAGACGAGGGGAAAATCAAGTAGCATAACAATAGCTCAAGATATGGTGTTAAATGAATGAGGGAGGGGTTTTATTTATACTTGGGAAGGCAACGCTACCCCTCTTGGATGAGTTACAAGTGTCACACATGAAAGAAAAGTCACTTTTAGGGTTTTGGTAAGTTAGGGTTTTGGCATGGATGGATGAAGTGGAAATGAGTTGGAGTGAGTTGGCAAGGCTTTGATAAGGGAAATGATGAGTTGTAGGGTCTAGGGAGGCACACCAAGGGATATAATAAGTCTCCCATCAAATTTTTTATTATTTTTTCACTTTTTGGAGACTCTCTAGAAGGGAGGCACACCACTTTAGGAAAAGTGACGTTTTTTCTTAATGGCTAGGTGAGGGGGTGATGTGAGGGTTGGAAAAGGTTAGGAAAAATCTCTCTCACCTTTTCCATCATTACTTTCATCCATTTGCTTATAAATTACAAAAATGACATTTTACATATGTCATGACTTATCAATTAAACTTGTTGTTTTGACTGACTGAGACTCTTGGTGGACAAACACCTAGCAAAAGTTGTCCGACTGAGCTGAAACTTGGTCGAAGGGTGTAGGGGGTCTCATTCCATTTCTTTTGAGCACAAATACCCCTATCAAAAGCCCAAGGACCTAGTTTTTACAATATTTGCTCAAAAATAATTAATTAATTAAATAATTAAACTCCCAAACTTAGGAAAATTTAATTAAAAATTAATTAATTAAAAAAAACTTATTTAGACTCGACAAAATTCCGTGAAACTTTATAAGATGTCATACATGGTCATTTACATCGTTCCTGAACAATAGTTACTAAAGGATAATCCCATTAGAACGCCTATCACCACTTTGGAGGAATTATTGTTGGTGGGAGCGAAAAACTCGAGGGAAATTAATAAGGCTAAAAAACCCAATTAATAACCTGAGGATAAAAAGCCCTCAATGAAATGAACTCCCCTAATGAAGAAATTCCAAGGTAACTGACCTAAATATGACCCATGCAGACCTATTACATTATTAACCCACACAGGTGTGCAGAAATTCCATTTACAAAAAGAAGTGTTGGGGCATAAATTGCCCAGTAGAACCAAACTGTCTTCGGCATATTAGCATTTGTTGATGCATCTCTTCATGGCACATGGAGTTGACCCCCTAGTTGAATAGGCGGTCAACAGGTATGCTTCGTTGTCTTTAAAGCAACGACAAGAGCTTCAAGTTTTGGATTCGTGGGTGAGTTTGATGGGCTTGCATTTGATGAATGACCCATAAAAGCAGTGGCCACAAATTGTCAATCTGGAACGACCCTTGCTCTACCATTTCACCCTTGACTTGATTCATCTCGATATTGACGACAGAGGTAGTTCCACGGTGTGATTCATACACAACAATGATTGCTCCCATTGATCTAACTAGAATTAGGGCAGTAAAGCATAACAATAGTGTCTTTTTAAATTTGAGTGAGTACAACAATTAGATCTAATATTCAGAAATAAAAACTCCACTACTTAAACAGTGTACATATTTAAGAGATTTGGTAATATAGTTAAAGAGTAAGACAGCAGTTCAGATCTATAATGTTGGATTCAAACTTTATATAGATCTACAGATCTAAACTCAAAACAATCTGATCATAAATAGTAAATCAAAACTATAGAAACAAAAGAGTAAACTTAATATACTGTTCAGATCTAAAAGCTATCAATGTTAATACATAAATCTAGATAGATCAAAGAGTACAGAAGTCAAAACAAAGTCCAGATCTGAAGATGATAAGTAGATAGCTTATCTTGTCCTGAAGCCTTACCTTTGAAGAAGTCACAGCCAACACAAGAGATGCATAACCATTTGTGATTATGCTCAGACAAAGTCTAGCTCATAGATCCACCATATAGGTTGGATCTCTTGCCTAGAGATAAATAAACTTTCTTGCCACCAAGGGGATAGGGCCACAAAGACTTCCCACAATCAAACCCTC
>ML806181.1:77226-89162 GCA_009831015.1 Picea engelmannii
GTTGAAATGAATGAAGTAAAATGCTAAAACAACCTAGCCACACAACCTTGTCCTAATGACAAGTGGGGCAAACAAATAACGAAATATTGTAGAAATTTAAAGGACTACCTAGCCTTACGATTTTGGGGGTTGGCTAGGCCAAGCTCACACCAAGATGTAGGTACTAAACTAAATTACAAATTGCAGAAAATTATTAACAAGAATGGAAGCCTCTTAGGGACTCCCTAGGGCTTGCTACAATGCTAGAAAATGAGAGAGAAGAGATGGGTATTGTTACCCAACAAGGTAAGGCCTTCCTTGAGTGTTTTGTGGCCTAATTTGGGCAGCACTTCCCCTTCTACTAGCGAGAATCTGCAAAAAAAGCAAGCTATTGCTTGCTGGAAATGTTGCAAAACACACAAGAAGTCAAAGAAAATTTATGTTTTTACACAGAAATTTTCTACATAAAAATTTCAGCAAATAAAATAATTGATTGACCTATTCTAGAGTGTTAGCAAACCCAAATTTCTGAAATGTAATGAACAGAAAATGAATGTTAGAAAGTAAGGAGGTTCAAGTTGGGTTATGAAGGCAAGCTTCCAACTCAAAGCTAGCCTTGCAAACCCTTGAGATAACCTGCAATTTGTGAAACAATCTACACAATGAGAGCAAATGGTGAGCAAGTAAGCTAGATCAAACAAACTAATTTGCTAATCTACTACTCTACTCATATAGATTTCACAACAACATTATTGGAAATCTACCCAAGCAAACTAGTTTGCCTGGGACATCTACTCTACTTATTAAAAAAGCTTCAACAAAATACAATATCACCTCCAATCACAAGTGCACCAAGACAAGTCTTTGATACACCAATGGTCCTCCAAAGCACTTTCTATTAGCAAGTAGGTAGTTGCAACAACTAGTTGCTACAAGTTCCTCTCCAAATGTGAGAGCAAAAATGATGAGAGCAAGATGGGAGAGATGAGGAGAGTGAGGAGAAAAATGGGTAGCATAACAATAGCATGAGAATTGGTGATGAAATGAGGGAGAGAGGGCCTTCATTTATACTTGGAGAGGCAAAGTTACCCCTCTTGGATCAAAGCCAAGTGTCCACCACCAAGCACAAGTGAGGATCTCAAGGAGGGGGGCGCATTTCTAGGGTTTAGGTGAGATAGATGATATGGAAATGAGGTGGAGGGTGTGGGCCAAGTCAAAAGAGTGATGTGGAAGGCTTAGGAGGGTGCACCAAGGGAGAGAGGGCCCCAAACCTCTATTTTTTGGTTTTTCTAAAGTTTTCTCATGGGTGGGGGTGCAATTCCCCTTGGGGGCGAATTGTTTGAAGTGGGTGTTATGTTTAGGGGGTGTGTAATTAGAATGTTCTTCGCAGTTACAATATTTCAAGTTTCAACAATGTCTTTCTAAATTAGGGTTTTTTTTTGTGTAAAAGTAGAATTTAAGTGAATTGTTTAATATTATTTTGTGAAAGGGGCAAGATTAGGGTTGTTGACCCCTAGTCTTGTGGTTTACCCTAATATTATGTGGACAAACTAATTTGGAGACATTTTGTACAGATAAGAGATCGCAAGATCTCATTTTAACATAACTCTCCCATTGTGAGAAGTACATGACTGGAATTTTCACTACCTTTGGAGTACTTCTTGTCTCTTGTGCTATGGAATGGTTTCTTTTGTTATGGTGATGATGATGCCCTATCTCTTGGAGGTCACTTCTAGCTTATTGTGGTGATTTACATTGGCATGTTAAAGGCATTTCTTGGATTGTTATGGTTCTTTACTTTGTTATTATCATCGGTAATTCAAGTTAAGGTTGTTTTGGCTAAGGCTAGATAGGAAGTATAAGCACATACACCCCTATCCTAGTTTCCACCATAATTATCAATCTTCTAAAGTTATTTGCAAGGGTTTTGTTGAGGAAGTAAGAGGATTTACACCCCTTAATTTCAAACCCTAGCTAGGTTACTTACCTTGGAAAGTAAGAGGGTTTACACCCCCAAGGGTTTAGTAGTCCTAGCTCTTTCTTTAAGACCCCATTAACCCATAACTAAAGGCACTAATCATTGCATTGGAGATATAAATGATTGCATTGGTAACGTGAAATTTCAAGATTTTGTTTTTATCTCACTTGAGTTTTGTTCCCCTAGCCTTGAGCTACCTTGCCTCATTGAGGCATCCCCTTTCAACGACAATTTCTTTTTTCTGTAGTAACTCTAACCTACAGCCATTAGGGCTGCACTAACCCTAGCCTACTAACCATAAATAGCTCCTAAACTAACCCTACACTAGGCCTAAAAATCTGCCCTAACCTTCTACTAACCTAGGCGCACTTATTGAGCTAACTAAGAGCTAATTTGATTGGATAAGTTTTCTGTTATAGACCTTGGTTTGCTACAGCCATAAGGCTGGTAATTTCACTGCAGAAACCCTAACCTAAAGTCAGTCATAATTTGTGTTTTCACTTTCAAAAGTTGCTAAGAGTTTGCCAATTTATTCTACTTGGTTAAATACAATTTTTGAGTAGTTTCTTTGCAAGTTTTAGTGGCTGAATTCACTGTTGTCACATCAATTTTTCTACAGCCACAAGGCTGCAAAACACTTCTGCATACATCTTTTATGACAGACATAATTCATTGCTAAAGTCTCATGCTATAGATCGTGGAATTCTCTAGTGTTTATCTACTGTGTTTCAAGCATATTTCATTTGACTTTGAGCAATCTTTCCAACAGCTTTAGTACTTGTTTTACTGCTGATATATACTGTCATTCATTGCTGCAAATTAGGGACAGCAAGCCTAGCTTGCTGATCCAACTAACACCTGGGCAAGTACCTACCAACTTCTCAACAATTCACCCAAGACTTTGGCAACCTCAAAATCATTTAAGGCTCATCTTAATCTTCCACTTTTCGTCTAGAACATTGACCTTTAGGGACCTCACTCTTTCCACTTCCATTTTCATACCCCGTTCCCCCTAGGGTCACTGAGATTGCCTCCCTAGAGTGACCTAGTCACCCTTGAAGCGCGGGACCTATATCGAGGTGACATTGGGTATAGTTTCCCTCAGTTGTCACCACTTGGTGGTTGGGTTGGGCTTTTCCCAACCTACAACTTGTGCGATAACACAGAGCAACAACCAAAGGGTCATGTGAAGTAGTTTGGCTTAGAAGAATGCTTGGAGATTTGCAAGTTCATTATAATGATCGCTGTACCTTTTTGTGATAACCTGAGATTTCTCAAGTTAGTAAGAAATTCAGTATTCCATGGACGGATCAATCATATTGATGTGCATTGTCATTTCATCTGACAACTTGTAGAAAATGGAGAAGCTGAGCTGAAATACTACCCAACTTAGGACAAGACTGCATATATTTTCACCAAGTCTCTTGGTCTAGATAAATTTGTAAAATTGAAAGAGAAACTTGGTGTAGTCTCTAGAATGACCATTAAGGGAGGATGTTAGAGTCATTTAGTTAATAATAGTCATCTATACTATAGACTTAGGCATTTAAATAAAGTTACTTTTTGACTTAGTCTAATTCATGCATTAGTGTTGTATTAATGACTTATATAATATTCAAGTCATTATAGGTTTCATGCATCTAGGGTTTATGCACTTAGGGTTTTTGTTATTCCTTTACTATGAAAGGACACGAGTTCTCTTCATTTTACAATTTAAGAAGTGTTTCTCTCTTCCAAGTTCTCTTGAGTTCTTGGTTTCTTTGTGTTTTGTTTCTTTTTGTTATAATTTAAGTGCCAAATACCTGCATTGTTAGATTTGTTCCTGTGGGCGCACTCCCTTTTTACCTTTTTCTTGTTTGTGCTGTCATCTCAAGTTCATGTTGGGTTTATGTTGTCATGATTTCATGACCATAATGATGTATCAATGCCATTTATTTAAGCTTTACTTTTTCTCTTAGTTAATGAGCATTAAAATTAATATTTAAAAATGTGTGGGTGGGTGTTGACTTAGGTTTAACGGCATAGACCCAAAAATGAATGATTTCTTAATGATGTATTTTTGGCGTTTTCAAGTCTTTTTTGTAGAATGATTTGTACTTACTACATCTTTGGATTGTTGCAGCCATATGATTTCATGGCATTGATACCAGTGGTAGAAGGCGCAGGAGGCATTATAAGTGATTGGAAAGGCAATAAACTTACCTGGAAACCTGGATTTGATGGAAACTTTTCAGGTTCGTTGAATGCGACGTAGAACACTATATTTTGGCATGAATTTTTATTTCATGACTTAATTGTGCATAATTAAATATTTCATGTTTTTTGCATCCAAAAATTTGACAACGTATGTTAATAATGCAGGATATATATTTGTTCACTTTGCTTGCCAAGTTGAGATGAATTGTTTTATCAATTTTTGTAGGTGACTTGTTCATCAGGTTTGGATGGTTAAAATCCGTCAATATAAATTGAAAAACAACAAACATTAATTGTAGTATGTGAAGTATTTGTGAAATAACACAAACTAAATGAGCATTCCTTTGGTTGAAACATTGTCATTAGTTATCAATGGTGCAAGAATGGCCCTAGATTAATTGATGTTGACCTACTAAATTGCCTTAGGTTAATGAGGGAATTTAAAGAGATTTGTTTTCCCTAAATTGCCATGGCCTTGAAAATCTTGATCATTTTCTCAGCCACCTCAACGACCTCTTAAAAAATATCCAATTCACCATGGAAATCGAACAAGATCATTTCCTCCCCTTTTTGGATGTCCTAGTCACCCATAAAAATAATGAATCCTTATTCCACCAAGTGTATAGGAAGAAAACCCATACAGTCCGATAGCTCAATGCCAAGTCTCATCACCACCCAACACAAAAATCAGGTGTCCTTAACACCTTGGCTACATGAGCCCTTCACATCTCTGATCAAAACCACCTAAATAAAGAGACAGATAATTTGAGAAAAGCCCTCCACAACAATGGCTATTCCAACCATCAAATTGGTAAAGCTTTCCACAAAGATAACAATCCCAAGTCTAACTTGATTGATTCTCAAAATATGAATTCTCATGCTTTTCTCCCCTTCTTCTGAGGAACCACCAACAAAATAGCCAAAATCCTTAGAAAACAGAATATTAGAACTGTCTTCAAACCCCTCAAAACACCTTCACCTTTGTTAAAGACAAAATTAACCCCCCCTATAACAAAGGTGTTTACAAAATCCCTTGCTCATGTGGCACCTCCCACATTGTCTTTACAGGTTGGTCCTTTGAAATTAGACTGAAGGAACACATTGTTGGCACTAATCATGGGAAAATTTCAAAATCTACCATAGCAGAACATTCCCTCCACACAAAACATGAGATATGTTTTGACCAAACAAAAATTCTTAGTAAAGACTGTTATCGCGCAATTTGTACTTGTCCCAAACGGAAAGGCTAAAGGAGGGCAAATTGGCATAAAAGGAGGTTGTCCTATCACTGTCACCATAATAAGACACTTCTTTCTATTTAGGGATGATAGCCCAGGGGAGACGTCCCCGGTGACCTGGGGGTTTGAGCAGGCAAAGGTTGAAGTGTCCATAAAATATATTCCCTCTCACAGGTCACACTGATGAGAAAGTCCCAAGGTTTTAGCAAAAGAAGCAAAAATATGCTTGAGTGTACCTGCCCAGAACAAAGCAACAAGAAAAGAATATCTTTTGCAAGTACAATTTGATGTTAGTGCTTCGTAAAACCTTGGACTTGTCTATAAAAGCAATAAGTTGATGCAAGATGAAGAAAACAGAATTTTTATAACAGCAATTTATACAAGATGATAGCTTCACAATAAATGCCTTAAATAAGCTTCACAATGACCAAAAATGATAACCCAACAATAGCAATATACTAGCACTTGTCAGAAGCTAATTAGGCAGTGTAAAAATCAACATTTGCAATTGCTTTTAGGAGCTTTTACTGCTGTAATAATTGGCTGTAGCTTACTTTTGTAACAGCGGCAAGAAGGTTAGTGAATTAGTCTAATCTAGGGTTAGGAAAGGTTAGTAGGTTGCTTGAGGTAAAAGATTTAAGGTTTGATTTCATCAATCAATCAAATGCAAGGTCTAGATTAGTGTCTTTTAGGGCTAATGGAGTCACTTTGCAGCAGCAAACTTGAAGGAAACAAATGATAATGTATGAGCTAAGGACAAAGAAGGATGATGATTGAGGTGTTGGTAACCCAAGGCCTCAATCAACAAGCCTTAGAAGGAAAACGAGTACTAGGAAGTAGGTAACCCTAGGCCCTAGCGGTTTTCCTTCTTCTTTAGCTCAAGCTTGAAATAAATAATGGCTTGATGAAGCAAATGATACTAGACTGCTGCAATGGTAGGGGTCTAGTACAATGCTTCAAGAGATAGGGTTTCTAGCACAATCTAGTAGGTGAAAAGCTATTAAGACAAGGACAATAACATGTGCTTGATCTCCTACGGTTTTAAGCTAGCAATTTCACAATCTTGGAAAAAATGCAAAGTAAATGTACTATAACCATTCAAAGCAAAGAAGAATTGCAGAAATTCACTTACATTAACCAAGAATAATCTAGCAATTAGCCTAGTTGAAGACTTTCCACCAAGAAAAATGCCAAAAACACCAATATAAGCCTCCTCCAAGAGTTGTGTACCATTTAGTTCAGCCAAAGAGACTTAAAGGAGCCGAAATTTCAGACCTCACTTAGTGAGTGAATGAATGATGAAAAAATAAAGGGGAAAATCCCCTATTTATATAGTGAAAATGACCTTTAATTACAAAATTAGGTCAAAAAGGCCGACTCGTGATGAGACCCCCTATCCTCCAACTAGGTCTTGAGTTTATTTATTTATGGGTCCCTCCATTTCTTGTTGAGAATCCTTTTACTGCTTTCTCAAGGATCCTTGGGCGAAGCATCTAAAGGTTTTGTTCTTTTGGATTTTATCTTTTGCCAGCTACTTTTACCCTCTAGGCCTTTAGCCTTGTTATTCCCTAGCCTAGGGATAACTAAGGAGATTATGTCTCGAGGCCCACAAGTTTTAGACATGGAGTACCGAGAGCCATATTGACTTGAGCTTGGCCCTAGAGGGCCCATCTTTCTTCTTCAGTGCCTCCACCTTGTCAGCAGCAACAACATCCATCCCATCAGCCTGGTCCTTCAGCAGCAGTGGGTCTTGCTCCATGAGGTAATGAGTTCGGGTATCATGGTATGTGTCACTCTGATTCTAAAAATATTTGAATATGTGCATTTGATTCTTTTTACTTCTGACGTGTGCTTGGACCTTATGCCTTTCCACTTGTCCACACCTAGGGGGGAATGACAGGATGCCCTAGCAAGTTGGTTCCCATAAGGTTTGAGTTGCCACTGGGTGGGTTCATGAAAGGTCATCGTCCGTTCCCACCATACTTACCACTTTTCGTCTTTTTCCCTCCTCATCTATCCCATACATTAGTTCGGGCACTGGGTTTGCCAAGCTAGCAAAAGTGTTGTACCTTACCTTGTGGGAAGAAGGGGATAAAGGCCTAGAGGGTAAAAGTAGCTGGCAAAAGATAAAAGCCAAAAGAACAAAACCTTCAGATGCTTTGCCCAGGGATCCCCAAGAAAGCAATAAAAGGCTTCTCAGCAAGAAATAGAGGGACCCATAAAATAATAAAATCAAGACCTAGTTGGAGGATAGGGGGTCTCATCACGAGCCAGCCTATTAGGTTCATGGGAATGTAGCGGTATGACACTACCATTCAGTTGGTCACCACGCCAGGGTAGTGGCTCTTGGTGGCATAGCCAAGAGAAAGGGAGTCTCATCACGAGCCAACGTTCTCATCTCCGTGAAATGCTTGTGGGTAACATTGTCACCACTGGTCACCACGCCAGGGAAGTGTCCCCTAACTAGTCTTTTGAAATAAAAAGCAATAAGATAAAAGATAAAAGGCATTGAATGGGCTTGGAAACATTGCATCCATGACAAGGTGCAACTCACCCTCTTCAGAGGCACCCACAGGTAAGCCATACATTCCCCTGTCATCACTGCACCCATTGCTCAAATGTCCCTCACCACCTCATCCACTTACATGGCCTGGATTTGTATTCACTTGGAAACATCCCACGTCCAATGAGGATTAGCCCAATAGGACCTCCTGATGTCCTCTCCAAACCTGGCTTGTAGAATAGCATAACGTCTTTGAGCACTTGTCTGGGAAAGGGGGGTTTAATGCACATGTTTAAATAACTTGTTTATTAGATGTGATTGACATTGCTATGATCCCTGTGACTTATGAGCCCATGGAGGGTGTACTCGTTGTTGTTGCAGGGCTAGTCCCAACGGACAGGTACACATGGGGAGATGATTAGTTCGGACCTCCATAGGGCTAAAAGCCCACCAGATTGATGTTGAGACCCCAACCAGGGACAGAGACAGGACAGAGGCTTGCACCAGAAAGAGAGGAGGACGTTGCACCAAAGACAGCTTGACAAGCCTGGACCCAGGGGAGTCTTGCCCTCCTACTATGATGTTGACCTTGGAAGGCCCATGACGTCACCTTTGTGACCCTTGACGTCACCTAGCGTTTGATGGACACTTTGGAGGCAGTTGTGTGCCAACTGGCGTGTGTGGCTTGATCCAGAGGCCTTGGGAGGCCTAACATTTTGCTCATGAAGGCCAACGTTTCACCAGAGGCCTAATGTCACCCTAAAAGGGCATGACGTCACCGTTTTTGCTTGATTTAGGGTTTTAATTTGTCATTTAATGTAAAAACTAGATATTACATGTAAACTGGTCGTGTCCACCTTTTTGACCTAATTTTGGTCATTGTAACTGTATAAATAAAGGGGAAAATCACTCCTTTTTTTCATCATCTTTCACTCAAACAAGTGTGAGGTCTGAAATTTGCGCCCTAATTAGGGTTACTTGGCTGAAATTTAGTGCACACTTCTTGAAGGAGGCTTATTTTGGCATTTTTCTTGGTGGAAGTGTTCAATTAGGGTATTTGCTAGATGATTCTTGGTGAATGTAAGTGAATTTTCTGCAATTCTTCTTCATTTAATGGTTATGGTTGTATTTATCTTGCATTTATACTAAGATTATGAAATTGCTCGTTTAAAACCCTAGGAGGCTAAAGCACATGTTATTGTCCTTACCTTAATAACTTTCACCTATTAGATTATGCTAGAAAATCGATTTCCTTGAAGCTTTTTGCTAAGGGCCTTGCCATTGCAACACCCTAGCACCTTTTGCTTCATCTAAGCCATCATGTAATGTCCCCCACCTCTTGATAAAGAGGTTTGAGAAGACTTAGTGGCCTAGGCATCCCCACTATGCCATAGTCTCACACAGAGGGGAAAATTCAACCAAACTATTGTTATATTCTTAAATTGACTTAATAAAAAGGTAAAAGGAGTTAAAAAGATAACTCAATGAAGGAATAGAAGTGTTGGAGGTTGAGTTAGGAGTTTTTAACTTAACTCAACAGGGAAATAGAAGAAAAGTATAAAGAGAAGGCTAGGGCGCACCTCTCATGCATTCTGGATTTTGGTATTTGCTTGATGATGCTCTTGAGCATACAGTTTTGAGGGTTTTGATATTACAAACCCTAGTGAATAACTCAGTGGTGAAAGATTCCACTCACCTTGTTCCAAGCTTGGTCTCGGGGATGAAATACTCCACCCACACCATTCTACATCCATCATCAACTCAGGAGGACTAGCAGGGTCGTACCAGTTGGATCAGCAAGGCCGTACTAGCTAGGGTTTTCTTGCAAGAGTGCACCATTGGTTGAGGAAGAGTTCGATCCAGCATATTGAGGAAGCTTGGGAGGTTTTCAACATTAGGGTTTTGCTTGCAAGCCCTTGCTCATCAGTTTGAGAGCTTCTTTGAGGAATTATCACGTCCCTATCATCTATTTGCAGATTGAGACGATTTCAAGAGGAAGAGGACGTTTTGTGATTCAGTATTTCTCAGATCTAGAAGGCTATAGGCATCTGATCTTGAAACTTCTCTCAAGTGCTTGTGGCCACCCGATCTATCATTCTAGAGAGTTTCAGGGGTTCAAAGCCCATATTCAGCCAGGCCGTACTATTGGCCATATCAGGGTTTCAGGAGGGTCGTACCAATCTAGGGTTTCTGCAGTTTGAGGAGGAAGCTTCAGTCTTTGAGCTCCATACTTCGGGAGGAGGCTTCTATTGCCTTGATCTATCTTCGGGAGGAGTTTGACAGCATTTGGGGGTCTTCATCTTTAGGAGGGTCGAACCCTTGGTATCCATTGTCTTCAACAGGTTGTACCAGCAGTTAGCAGGGTCGTACCAGTTGCTTGAGGGTTAGGGTTAAACCCTTGTTTTGCAGTTGAGCGTTCATCTTCTATTACAGCCTTTGGGAGGTTTGATCTATATCACCGGGAGCATTTTGTATGCAACTCTATTATTGTCTTGAAGCCATCTGAAGCTATTCCAGATATGCTTCTCTATTTTCAAGTGCTTGATTTCTTATAATAAAGTTCAGCTATTGCTTGTGGTTCCTATCTTGTGCATGATTGAAGATCTTCATATATTGGAATGTTTCTTGTCTAAGTCATGGTTGAATAACTAAATAAATCCTAAGGCCGGAATGTTGATGGCCAACCTGCACACACAAGAGTAAACAATTAAATCAGTGGTTAGTTAGTGATTCCAAGCAAAAAATTGGCTTGGGATCAGTACAGTGGTATCAGAGCTCTGATCCTCCAAACCTGTGAGGATTAGCGCATGCAGAGGTATAGTGGTATCTTTATGGGCAGAAGGAAGAAGCGAGCTAGTGAAACAGAAGCCGAAATGGAGGGTTCAGGAGATGACCATGAGCCACAGGGCTTGGCTTTCTTGGCAGCCGAATTCAATAAATTCCATAAAACCCTAACCAATATAGAAAGCAACCTAGTCCACCACTTGCAAGAGAGCCAAGAGACAAACCGGAGGGAACAAGCCGAAATCACTGAGACCTTGAAGAAGGTAGATGGGAATCTGAGGAAGATTGATGAGAACCAGTCAATGATAACAAGGCTATTGATGCAAATGACTCACCAGGGGAAAGACCCGGAGACATATGGAAGCAAAGAGGCTAGTGGATCCCATGGTGAAACCAAGTATAATCTCGAGAAAGTTCCCAGGTCCGAGGGCAGCCATGGAGGGGGTACATCGTATGGACAGATGGGTAGTAGGGCTAACCCTAGGCCGTACTTGCCCACATTCACAGATGAACAGGTACAGCAGGAGCAGGTGGATGACTTTATGGAGCAGATGGCACAATGTACTAGGGAGTACCATGGCTTGGATATGATGATTCAGAGGCAGATGTCCCTGGATCAATATTGCCAACTCAAGTTCAGAAACAAGCCCAGCCGAACCACAGGAGCAGTTTTGAGTTTGAACGAAGAGTAGGGAAGATGGAAATCCCATACTTTGATGGTACGGCCAAGATGGTCTGGTGTTTAGCCAAAAAGTTCTATAATCAAGTTTATAAATTTCTTTTTGGTGGGTTTTATAATTGTTAGTTTTAGGGTAATTTTGAAAAACAGAAGTCTCCTTTTAATTTCAATGCAAGAACAACTTGGATCTGTAGCTTAAACTGAGATCAGAGCATATAAAAGATAGATCTATAATATACAGTAGCAGTAGAAGAGTAGAACTCAGAAAATATATCAGATCTAACAGTAGTACTTTAAGCTAAGATCAGATAACAAAAGTTCTATATGATGAACAAGTTTCAGATCATAGACAGTAATGAGCAACTCTTTAGATACAACAGCAGATCTATATAATCAGATCATAGATAGTAATGAACAGCTCTTTAGATACAACCGCAGATCTATGTAACACAGTGTTAAAACTCTGCTTAAATGATCATAAACAAATCTCTAATAAAATCAGATCTAACTCAAGGAGAAACAAGTAGGAAACATACCTGGAACAATAACCTACCTCTGAAGATAGTACTGTAACCACAA
>ML806181.1:132349-162435 GCA_009831015.1 Picea engelmannii
CGTTTCAGTTAAAAAAAAATAAGTGAACCATCGTCATACAAAATGGGACAATGTAAAGGTCCACAATAATCAAAATGCAACCAATATGTGATTGTTACACTCATTAGTAGCATGTCCTCATGCAAGTGGGACAATATGTTGAGTACATTAAACAAAATCCCTGATTTTCTCAGATAAATATTCAAAATCATACAACTTGTAGTAACATTCAATTATATCGATTTCCATTCGATGTCATTTGAATTGCTATCATCGCTCGAAATGTGTGCATGACTCATTTTTTCATCATTTGTAGGTGATATTGTACTTTGATTATTTAACCTAATAGTTTCTTGATCAGTTTGTTTTCGATGTTCCACCTCTTCATGTTGGATCTACAAACATAAAAATAAAGTGTGATAAGATATCTACATTTATATATAGTAGAATATACATGATTGTGTAAATAAAAAAGTGTACCATAGCAGTGATTGTTTCATAAACACCACACATTCTTTCGAAGCTATGTTGCATGTCATCTCTCAAAATCTCTTATGTGGGATGCACTCCATACTTTGTTTCCTGCATGTTTAATACATCATAACAAATACAGTCGATATAATTAATATAAAATTTTATTGGTGTTTCATTAATTATAAACAATGGAAGTTAAACAACATAGCTACTTACAAATTGTTCAAATAAACCTTGATATTTCAACACATACTCACAACCCATACTTAACCAATGTCTATCAATTATTCAGTTGACTCTTCTTTGTATGTTAGCACCTATTAGAAGGCATCCATGGATGAGTGTAAATTAATTATTTAAATCTAAAGATAGTAACAAAACAGAATTTTAAGTAAGACCAAAAAAATAAGTACTCATAAACTTTGTGATCAACCATTGTATTCCTCATCATCTCATCTTATCTGTTGAATGGGTTTCAGTTTTTTTTCTACAACAAAACAATTGAAAATTAATATTTTATGCGATAATTAAATTTGATGTACATAAAATAATAAATAAATGATTACATACCTCTGGTGCACATTGTAATTGTTGGGATGGTTCCTCCTATGATGCAATTATGTTCATTTCTTTTATCATTTCCTTGTACACTTTTTTGGACATCCCCACCAACATGTATTAGTTTTTCCCTGATTTGTCCCTTGGAATTTTCATGACACGCCTTAACCAACACACATCATTAATTTAAACCTACAAATAATTCAAAGATATTAAATTTTTAATACAACTTAAAGAACTTGCTTTGTTCTCTTGTTGGGATGAGTCACCATCACGTTTGTTGCAATAAGTTGTTTTCCTTGAACTTCTATCAGCAATATTCTATAACAAAAAAATAAAGTAATCATCAGATATAAAAACTACAATTTTTTTTTTATAAAATAATATTAATAGAAGCATCGGTGCTCTACGAAGTAATAGAAGCATCAATGCTCTATTAATTAATAGAAGCACTTGTGCCTTATTATTGTTTATTTCACACTATCAAACATGTGAACAAAGTTATTTTTATTTTAAACTACATGGTTCTATTGATAAGAATATGCACACCAATGCGTTATTCCTGTACAGCGCACATCGAGAACCATGGAAGCGATTTTTAAAGAAAACTGACAATGACAGGGTTTGGTATCCAATGCAATGAGTAATCTCATTGCAAAAAATACCAAATGCCCCATATAAAAGTAAAGAAACCCTATAACTATTGCTTAAAAAAATCTACTTGTAAAATATAGAGAGGAAAACTAAGAGAAACAATAAGAAATATAGGGCTTCCAATACCGAATGTAACTGTGAAACCCTTTTATTTTATTGATAATGCATTGAAATTTGTTTGAATCAAATAGGGGAAATATTGGGATGATGAATAAAATAAAATCACATACCTGAAATTTATCCTCTACAAATTTGTATGTAAATTTGGGTCTTCAAAAATATCTACCCACTCCAAAGACTTTGTTCGTAAATCACTTTTGCACAAATCTCCCCTCTAAATTTTGGCAAAAGAATGAAATAGTGATTAGGGTTTTAATTTATAGACACATACATTTTGAAAATATAAAATTCTCGACTCATTTTTTCGTTGCGTTGATTAAGTTTGGTATTTTTTTAATTTTACCCTTTAGCGGAAAATAAGATGCTGGTGCATTTTTTTACTGGAACGCATCGGGGTTGTATTGGTTTCTAAGCGCACCATGGAAATTTTATGGTTTTTAATTATTTTTTTTGGTTAAAAATCAATTATTCTAACATATTTCGGTGTATTCATTATACATGTATCAACGTGCTTTGTTATTGGGGAGAATCGCGATGTATTTTATTTTTTATAAAATAAAAAAATGATATTTTAATATTTAATATTAATAGCGGTTATTGGTGCGTTTTATTTCTAAATCACGGTGCACATGACTGACTTAGGAGCACCGATGCACATGGTTTAATTAGGAGCACCAATGTGTACGTTCAACTTAGGCGCATTAGCGTTAAAACCTCTGCAAAAACCTCCGTCCACCTGCCTTAATTTGACTGACCGCATCAGTGCGCCTAAATCGACTTAGGATGCACCAATGTGGTCGATCAACTTGGGCACACTAGTGCTAAAACCTCTACAAATACCTCCAGCCACCCAGATATGCTAACAACCTCTGCTATAAACATATGAGAGATAAGTTTTTCGGGGAGGTTTCGTAAAAACCTCCATAAAAAGGTGTTCTCCTTGTAAGATTGGTTTGTGGTTGAGACTAAGTTTGGGCAAGTCCTTGGAAAATTTGAAGAATAAATTGTGTAAGGTGAACATAATTTCACTTGTTCACGTTCATCGGAACCACCTATATATACAATCTTATATATATACTTTAATTTTAAGAGAAATTATGGTTTTTAACATCTCCACGCAAGACACTAATAAAGTGATTCTTACCCATAGAAGTGAAAGGGTTGATATTGGCACACTATATGTATACCATGTTCTACTATTTTTTGGACAAAGCCTTAGTTTAACACTAACCGAAAAGTCTACACTAATCAAGGGTTGTGTGGTTCTCATTACCCTCGAGATGCATTGTGTCAAACTTCAGTGTCATGGAATTCAGACAAAAATCCGCCTCTTTCACTCGTTGGTCACACCTACTTTCTTATATGGCTATGAGGCTTGGTGACCATACCTTCGACCAATAGATCGTAGCAAGATATAAAGGATACTTGTCTTGATGTTTTCCATGCACATTCATGCTAAGATATTAGTTCCTTAAGTCATCATTCTAATGGATTTTAATATTGCTCCACTTATCTTCAATGACACTCTTGGGGAAGCCGATGGTAAACAAGCTTGGTGAAATGGTCAAATCCTAGTTTGGTCACCTTAAGGAACCATATCTATCCCTTATGTCCTTTATGTGGTGTATAGAATGTGGGGTGGACACCCATTGCTATGCCAAATCCTCTTCGTCGCTTCGTCTAATTGATCTCGATATTCACATGCCACCTCCACACACATTCTTAGTGGGTGCTCTAGAACTTTCGAAGAGAGAGATAAATAAGGACATTTGGACTAGGATTTGCAAAGCCCACTTTCAATTCATGTGGTTAAATCTTAGAGAAATACTTTCCCCAAATCTTCATCACTATTTGAATGTATATGTTCACTTAAGGGACGGATTATGTTGAGGTAAAGATATGATTTATCTTACTCAAGCATTTTTGAATCCTACCTGGCTAAGGCAAGATAGTTGGGAATATCACCCTATGTTTTATAGCCTCAAAAAGTATTTCCCAATCCACAAGTATTAATTACAAGGGCTTAGGCTACTTTTTTCAAATGAAAAGATTGTTTGTAAAATACGAAAATTTTCATATAATTTTTTGAAACTATACAGATTACAGAAAGTAAATGTGCAGATCAAAAGCAAAAGAAACCAAGTCACAAATACACACAAATGCGACGGAATAGCAATTGCTTTATTTCATTCCAAGAAATCAAAGTATCTTTCTCTTTACAAAATCTCTGTGAGGGAATGGACCAAAGTCAAATTTAGATATCCCCGATAAAAACCATACAAAAGGACTCTGACAAGAAGTAAAAACTGAACTTTTTTTAAAATCTAGATCAGCTTGCCATAGACTGCTACCAACTTGACTCTGCACAATATCCTTTATCAACTATGAAATTTAATCCATAAACATAAAAGTAAACACAGACTATCAAAGATAGATCAACACCTCTAAGACAAGTATCTGAATGATATGGTTCAACTTTGAACCTTGATGTCTACAATAGGACCCTGCTGTCAAAAAAGAGAATTAGGCCTTTAATGAAATCAAGAATGAATTAAAACTAAACTATCTCATGAAAAAAAAAAGAATAAATCTTAGTATTGCTTTCTCCCTCTATTCTCCCATTGTTCTTCCTTCTCATTTGGCTTTTATGCATTCCAAATTAGTGGAAGTAGTTCAACTACTTCCTTTAGTTAAATTAATTAAACTTAACTAATTCTAGTTTTGGGTAAGTAATAATAATAATAATAGTTAAGGGTCTTTATTTAATAATAACTAAGTAGGTGGGACCCCTTGTGACTCCCTTCTTTTTATTTTTTACAAAAATAAACACAACTAAATAACCATTTAAACACATGCCTCCTTGTAGCTCCCATAAATAGTTTCCAAAATTAGAAATTTAAATATCATAAATATTTCAAATCATATCTGAAACATGTAAATATCCAAATTATCCAAAAAATAGTTTGTTTTCCAAAACTTTATGCAGGTTAATGTCCTCAACAACTCAATCATAAACACATAAATTAAAATCCATATTTGCCACTTTGAGAGGCAATATTTTTCCTGTCACTGTTGTCCCCTTTGGATTTCCCAGAATTAGCCTTAGGTTGTGTTAGTAACAATTTTTGTCCTGGGCACAAGAGTATTCAGGTCTGCAAGTTGCGCGAGAAGCACCCAAGCGCAACACGGAAAAATCTCGTTTCAGGCTTCCAAGAAAGTAAGCGGGCGAAATTATATCGTCGATGATCCAGATTCATCCATAGGAGTAGATCGACGGTTGGCGGGAAATCACGATTAGCAGAGTTGCACCGAGATTAGCGCGATGGATAGCGCCTATATTACATGCAGGAAAGGATAGGAGTCGTCCACCAAAGGACACGTGGCACGAGATCTAATCGCAGTGACATTTCGGCATTCGGAAGTTCGAAGGGTGAAGGTTCCATGTCATTCTACATCTCGAAACCCCGAACCCCCTAAAGCACCGAAAGCGCCCAAAGTCGGGCCCGCGGTATCACGAAGCAGTCTCAGCCGTCTATCCAAAAGGAACACGTGGTGCGCGATTATGCCCCTCTCCTTTTCTCCCATCGTGATTCCGACGCACAAGGAGCATCTCCTTCATATCCCTGAAACGCGAAGTGCCAGGAGCGTCCAGGACCCGAACCCACAATATCGTCGAGTGAGTTCAGGACCGTCAGATCTGAGAGGGATGTGTGGTGCCAAATTAAGCCATCTTGGTGTTTCACTCATCGCGACTATGAGGAGAAAGGATCAGCCCCTTCCTATTCGCGAACGTTGAAAAGCGTCTTTGAGAATAAACGCAGGGTCACAGCCCGTGGTCACCTGGAAAATAAAAAGAGCTATGCAAGAAGGGCCAAAGGCGTCGAGTTCACTCACAGAGGGGATCATCGCGATCTCCAAGTACCATCGGATACGATCTCAATCTTGTTTCTCACTTAGAGTAAATGAAGATGGGAAGGGGTGGTTGAAACCTCTCCTCACTCATTAAGTGTAAGGTATGGAGGATCTGGCAAGCTGTCTGCCCAAGAGGGTCCTGTGTACCGATTTTTCCAAAGAAGCCATGTCGAAGTCCTCGACTAGCCAGAGAAGTCTGCACACACTAAATCGGCACTTAATGGCTCAGCTACTCCCCTTACAGGAGCCATGCGCAGTTAAGGTGGCGCCTGAAGAAGAATATCAGTATGAGTTTGATTGAAGGGACACCATGCCTCGGATGACTGAGCGCGCCTCTGTTAGGCGAATTTTCCTGAGTATATAGACTCAGTTTTTGTATTTTGTTAGGATCAATGGTTGAGCAAGGCTCTCGGTTGTAAAACTTTAATGAAGCACTGTTATTCTGGTTATGCGTGGACTCTTGAGACTTCTTGCCTTATGAATGTCAGTTTCTTTCACGTCTTTGTTTACACTGTATTAGAGCAGCTCGGAATTGGAGGATCCAGTCGAGCTGTGACTGTTATAGGATGATGTAGGTTGGATCACTATAGCAGTTGCATTGTTTCTAATCGGTCTCTATGATTTTATTAGCGCTGAACGACTTGGAATTGGAGGATCCAGTCAAGTCCCCCTTTCAGTTTCTCGAAGCCCTGAACCAAGAGGATCTTGAATTCAAAGTTTTTCTTCTACAAACCACTGAAAGGTCTGTTGCCTGAGGTAGTTTGCTCACTCTTCTTACCAAGTCTTCCACCTGCTCATCTTTAAATCAACCCACTGACTAAAGTTAGATCAAGACCTCCTTTGGTCCTTACATACCAGACCCAGTCCCTGAGTTATAGTGATATCTTCCCGAGTCTCTACCCATTTGATCACCCATTACAAATTATCGTGACATAAAACTGATGGGCGTTGGGCTCTGCTCCTGCAAGCAATCCAGGAGTGACTTCTGACGCTAACAGGTTGATTCGAACCTTGAGGCTTAATCTCACTAATAACATGGGAACAATCATCCCTCGGGTGCATACGGGAGGACACTGATTTTGACGAGTCATTTGAAGGAGATGAGGGGGAGGAAACATCTTTACCCTTGTCTTGTACATGAGGAACATCAGTTTTAAGTTGTTTGCTAGCATGAGAGGACTGAACAGGTGAATGTACAGGGGAGATTTGAGCATTAGGATTTATAGTGGAGGAGGAGGAGGAAATGACAAGTTGGGCCAGACACGATGGTGGGAGACTGTCAGAGGGACAATTTCTTTCCATCCATCATTTTCAGGAACTTCTAGTTGCATGGATACATGAGGAGGCACATGAATACCAGGGATATTTACCTCTTCCCCTATTGTTTCTGCCATGACTTCTTCTACTGAAGAAACTCATCCTGTATGTAGCAATTTATTAGTAACTATCCCTTAACAGACCATACATGACATTCTGTTAATATGAAACAAAGTTTGGCTCAGAAATTGACATAAGACACATGCAATTCAATCCATAATAATTTATTTAACAATTTCCTAGTGAGCAAGGGGTGAAATAGTGTTCATGGGATATCTGGAGGGATTGTAATGAGCGAAAAAAAGTGGTATCATGACAGGGAGTAAGAACATGAGTACTGCTCAACAATTCATTAAATAACTGACTATGCAATCAATACCAAAATATAGCAGTTGCCACATATTTTTGTGTCATATATTTACCACTACTATACATAGTGTTTAATTTATTTTATAGAACAAGGCGTGTAAAAATGAAATTGGGATCGTGAGGGGGTATAATGAACGAAAAAAGTGATAGTTTGAGAGGGAATAATACAGATATTGTTCATAACAAATAAATTAAATCAAACAACAACCATAACTTTGTTTAGACCCACAATCCAATAAACATCAACTTTAAAAGCAAAATCATTTAACTGTCCTTTATTTACAGACATGATGCTTGCTGACTTCACATAAAAGACAATTCAATTGCCCAGAATTCTTCAATTATATCAATCTTTACATCTTATACAATATCTATGCAACATCATATTAACATCATTGCCAATTTCAAAATAACATCATAACCATTCGAGCCACAGTCCTTAATATTCCAATGCTACACCTTTTTCCTTTTAAAACAAAATCGAAATATACACAATGATTCCAACCATCCACATCCCATATTCATTTCTTAAAATCAAATATAAACAGACCCAATATTAACCACCAACATTCGACTTTCCATCACTGTTTGACATAATTCACTGCATTAAAACTCATAATTGAGCCCAAATTCAATCACACGCGGGTCTTCAACAATATAATCGACACAAATCTTGATTTGACAATAGCATTTAACCAATAACATGCAACTCTGAGCCTAAGTTTTTTGAAAATAGAACATGTACAGACTTCCTTTAAAAGAATTTCCCAACAATTGATGGCGCCCAAAAATGCCCAAGGAGAAACAGAAACAAGTAGAGCTCAGCAGAATCAAGTCGTGCTCGATAGAACAAAATTAAGTCGTGCTCAACAAACCAGGCACACACATGTGTCTCTTTTATTCTTGACATGACCAAGATCGTGTTTAATGGACCAATCACACAAGGTGCCTTTTAAACTTTAATGGGACCATGATCATGCTAGGGTTTAACACAACAATGGAGGGAATAACAATAAAAGACCAAATGGAAAGTCCTCAGGGATGCAGATAACCCGTGCCCCCTTTCTTCTTCAAACAAATTTTATTGCAGAGAGATAATAAGAGATGGCTCAATCGAAAAAGAGTCTTTGAAAATAGAGATCACCCGTGCCCCCCTTTTTTTCTTAAAATAATTTATCACAAAGAAGCAACCACAGGTAATCAGGGAATAATCTTTGAAGAAACATAGAGCTTATGCCCTTTCCAAATCCACCACAGATGTTTATAACTTTTGAACTCAAAATCTTGACAGTAAGGGTAACCAAACATAACAGTCATCCACCCAACAGAGACGAGAGGAACGAACTCTTAGAATACTCTGGAGTGAATTCCTGAGGAGAATAGAACCAAGATGTGCTCAAACACAACCTGTGGCCAACCAAAACTAAACAAATTCCATTTAAAATTTTGGGTGATGCCCAAGACCCAACTGTGTCATGCTTCCCAGCAAGAGTGAAAGTGAAGTAAATTCCATACAAACAATAGCTTGGGGCTCGACCAAAGCAATGCAATAAAAATGCAACTCTCAACATTTGCATTGCAACCTAGAGGAACGAATTATAACAATGACCGAGACGAAAAGGAGTGACAGATACTTAACACCAACATTGGTTGTAAAACCCACGTAATAAAAACTTAGAGCATGTTACACAATTATCATCATTTTCCATAGAGAACCAGAGTAAAACCCCAAGCTGACCGACCTATTTTAAACCATAACCAATGCACATGCTACACACAACAATAAAATCCATTCCTTTTCTTTAAAACTCCAACAGTCCAGAGTATTCACAGAGAAAACCATAAACACAACACTGATACACAGTCAAAACTTAAGAAAAACACAAACCTCATGCAATCCTGAGCCAAAAAATCGATTCATAACATAGAGGGACCATCATGGATGGAAAGTAAAGGAGCCATACCTGGAAAAATCTCATGAGAGAAGAGTTGGACTGTGTTTTCCTTCCAAAACCAGAAATCGCGGAGCCTCCACAACCACCAGAGCCAAAAAACCAAATGCAACTATGGCTAGGGTGATGGGCTCGAGGGTGGTTTGGAGTGACGTGTAGTAAATGCACATTGCTTCCTCTCTCAACCCTATTCAATTCAACGTACAAGCCATCGCATAACGATAACATCAACCATTAATTTAAACAACAATCCATTGTTATACCCATTGCATAGTGCACCACCCTAAGTCATGTCAAAACATTTAACAACAACCAAATGCTACAACATTATCATATATGCTTCAAACATAATCCTTTAATCAAGCGCATAATTCTTAGCAACTAGGTCTATCACTTTTCATTTGTCACCATTGCAATAACCTTAGGACTTATTCATAGATTTTTTTCTTTTTTTTTTGTTCAAGCTCCCATATCATATTTTGCATGAAATCATGTATAAGATCATTAATCAATGTTTAATGCATAACATAAAACATGTAACAAAATAATCCCTATATCCATAGCACTTCCATGTATTGTGAGTGACCATCAAACCTTCTAGCAATAATACATTCCTCGTACCATCTTATGTCGTCGTGACGAAATAAACCATGTTTTGAATCAACAACCGTAGAATATTGTGTTTCCAGCATTATAACAGCAAACAAAGATATAGGTGTAACACATCCATCCTAGCGCCACTAGTCTACAAGGGGGTCCCACCTACTAGTTAATTATTATTATTATAAATAAATAATAGAGCTTGGCAATCATTTGCGAGCAGTATTCATCGTTGCGATTTTAAGCGTCAATAAACTAGCGACTCCACAGGGAAATATGTTTCCAACGGATTAAGAACTCAGATTGTCTGGTTTCGTAGACCAAGTGAACATTAGATCAAGGAAATAAACATCAGAAAAATTATGCAACAGGGGGAAGTGAGCGGGTTAAGGGAAAAAATGATTTGGGATTTTGGGAATAACTCATGGAAAGTGTTAAGTATGAGGGGGTTTTATCCCTATATGCATAATCATTCGATTAATCATAATGAAAGCATTATTTAGTTCAAGGAGAAAATTTTTATGGTGTGCTCTTTTGAATCTTGGAGCAAATGGAAGAAAAGTAGAGCAGAATAGGGAATAAAACCATCTTATCTAACAACAGTTGAAGCAAATAACAATTTCAATGATGTCTTCAAGGTGAAACATCATGACAGTTGTGTAACCTTATTGTTATTGATTAACAATACTTTGCAGGATAGCGTCGTTGTGGAAAAACTGATCCAACATTTTTATTTCTGACAAGAAAAGAAGTCAGTAAAAGAAATAAACATAAAAATGAACAACAAATAAAATCAAAGCAATAAAACAAAACTATAATACAGAAAAAATTCCATACAACATTTAAACTTTCAAGTTGGTTCCACATAGTGTTTTAAGTGGGAACCGTTAGTGCTATAGGAAAACAATTGCTCTTCCAAGTCCTTTAGGATATAAGAGTTTGTGCCCAGGACAAAAGCGATCTTAAAAGGACCCAACCATAACTTTTGGAACTTTGAATGCCTTCCTCTATCAGCATGAGTTGAATCCCACATCAGGACCTTCTCATTAACCTTAAATTTGACAACCTTTGCACTTTTATTGAAATATGTTTTAACAGTTTGTTGTCTTCTCTTAATGTTATCCAAGGCAAACGTCTTGTGTTCCTCTAAAGCCAAGAGTGCATTCATTATTTGAGAGATATTGGAGGAATTTAATTCTTCAACCTATAGCATCAGCCTTAGAGACAAAAGTTCCAGCTCGGTAGGCAGAATGGCTTCTTAACCATAAACAAGTTGTAAAGGAGTGCAACCAGTGCTCACCTTGGTGGTAGTGCAATATGCCCAAAGGGCGTAAGTGAGGAGAGTGTGCCATTGATGAGGCTTATCTTCAGTGAGCCTCTTCATAATTCCAACCAGATTCTTGTTGGTAGACTCGGCTTGCCCATTTCCTTGAGGATCATAAATTGATGAGGTAAAATGTTTAACCCCCAATTTAGCTAGAAACAGAGTCATCTTAGCAGAAATAAAAGCGAGACTGTTGTCTGTTATAATTTCCAAAGAAAGACCAAATCTGGAAAAAATATTAGTCTCAAGGAAAGAAATCGCCTGCTCATCCTGTGAATGCTTAAGTGGGACAACTTCAATCCATTTCGTAAAATAGTCTGTGGTTGTCAATATAAAAACTTGCCCCGGTGAAGATGGAGGATTAATAGGACCAATAAAGTCCAGACCCCATTTTGAAAAAGGAAATTCAGGTAGGACATGTTGTAAAGGCATGGCAGAAAGACGTTCCTTCCCAATGAAATTCTGGCACTTGTCACAAGATCTTGAGAAATGATAAGAATCACAAAAGATTGAAGGCCAATAGTATCCTTTCTTGATAATTTTAAAAGTAGTAGTTTTAGCAGAAAAGTGACCTCCTACATGAATAACAGAATCTGAAGATCCATGAGTCTCTTGTAACAATTTATGTGCTTCCTCATTATTCACACATCGAAGTAACATACCATCGACAGATATCCTAAACAAGAAGTCTCCTAAAATGACATATCTGGAAGATTCGAGACGGATCCTTCTTCTTTGATGAGTATCCAAATTATCTGGGCATCTTTGGTTTTGCAAGTAATACACCGTATCTTTATACCAAGGATGTTCAACTACACGAAGGATTTGACTGTCAATATAAAATAGTGCTGACAGAGAGCTATCTTGTTCATCAATTTCTTCACTTGCTTCCACATGCTGAGCTAAGTGAAGGGCTAAGTCATGTCCCTTAATGGTTTCAGAATTCATGATAGTTAAATCATGCTCCTGGATCTTGGCAAGCCAATGTGCAAGATTCCTTGAAAGATAAGTCTGTAAGAGAAAAAACTTGACAGGAGGTAAAAAGACTTTTACTAGTGTGTGTTTACCTAAGATAAAGTGGCGAAATTTTTCAACATCTTTAACAAAAGCGAAAGCATGTTTTTCAATATAAGAATATTTAAATTCATCATCTGACAAGATTTGACTCATGTAGGCTACTGGTTTCTCGTTAACTTGGTCATCACATTGCATGAGGATAGCAGAAACCGCTTCCTCAGTAGCATTAGTATATATAATAAATTATTTCTCAAAATATGGCTTCGCCAAAACTGGTGCGGAACCGATTGCCTTCTTAATCCTTACAAAAGCATTTTCGACGTCATCAGTCCAATAAAATGAGCGATCTTGCTTAAGAAGATTGTGAATTGGTTTGACCATTACAACAAAATCAGGAAACAAACCTACAAACAAAGTTGATAATACCCATAAAGGCTTGAACCTCCTTTTTGGAAGTAGGAGCAGGGAGATTTAGGATAGCAGTAATCCTTTCAGGATCTATGCTTATTCCTGAATCAGAGACAATGTGTCCAAGGAGCTTTCCCTTGGTAACGTCGAAGATAGACTTAGAAGGATTTAAAGAAATTTTTAATTTCCTGCATTGCATGAGAATCTTTCTAAGATGATCGAAATGATCTGATCGGTGTTTTGAATACACAGTTAAGTCATCAAGATAAATCTGAATAACTTTGTCGATCAAATTGTCAAAATTTATTTGCATAGCTCTTTGGAAAGTGGCACATGCATTAGATAATCCAAAAGGCATACGTTCATAAGAAAAAGTGCCCCGACGTGTAATAAAAGTGGTTTTATATTTATCTGTCCTTTTTACCTTGATCTGATTACAACCAGAAAAATTGTTAAGTAAGGACATCATATGTGACCCTGCAACTTACTGCAAAATCATTTCCATATTAGGGAGAGGAAAATGGTATTTTATCCTAGCTCTATTCAATGTATGAAAATCAATGCGTAGTCTGATATGACCAGTCGTTTTCCGAACGGGAACCAAATTGGAAACCCACTCAGAATACTTAACAGGGAAAATTATCTCAGCCGTCAAGATTTTCACCAACTCCTTCTGAATAGTTGCTTCCAGTGCAGGGTTAATGGGTCTCTGTTTTTGTCTAACCAATTTTATGTCTTCATTGATAGGAATGACATGTTGTACAAGAGCAGGATCAAAACCACGAAGATCTTCATAAGACCAAGCAAAAACATCTTGAAATTAACGAAGTAACTCAATGAACTTCATTTTTTCTTCATCAGAACATTGGGCACCTATATTAACATTCTTTGGACAATCGGGTGTCCCAATGTTCAAGGAAATGGTTTCACCCACTTTCCTTTTCGACTCTTCCTCTTTATGTTTTTCTGTGTTTCTTACATCACTCAATGAAAATGAACTTTCTAGAGGAGTCAAGCCCTTTGGAATTTCATTATCTTCCATTGATATAATCTTCTTAGGCTTATAAGGTTCATTTTGTATGAAATCACATATGCTCTCATCACTAGGGAAGACTTGCCATGATTCTACATTGTCAGGGATATGAGGATGATACACAGATTGAAAGGTACTATCAGGTCTTTGTGGCAGAAGTTGTCAAGTAAGAGAGGATGAAAAAACAACTAACTTGTCAGTCATTGAGTTCAATTCTCTTTTAACATGAGTGATGTTGAAAGATATCAAGTTTGAGATAAGCGCCCAAACTGTTTGGGTGTATCATTTCATTAACTTCTTTCTGGGAGAATATATCTTACGTACAAGGTTTACAACAAGTTCAGAGTCTCCAAAAACTGTAAGGTGTCCACAACCTAAATTATAGACATTTTTAATGCCTAATAGTAATGCTTCGAATTTAGTGACGTTGTTAGTGAAAGAAAACTCTATCCTATAGGAAAAGTTATGAATTTTACCTACAGGAGAGTACAAAATAATGTCGGCTCCATTTCCTTCATTAGAGCATGAACCATCAAAGTGAATATACCACATCCCATCATCTAGGTCGATTTGTTCCAAGGTAGTGTTTTCCTCATCTACAAAGATGGAATACACTCCTAGGTCCTCCTCGATAAAATTTACATTAGGTTGTGGGATGCTTTCTATATAAGGTGAAATTATTCCCTCCCTTAGGACTATGATGTTCTTTCCATTCTGAGGAACATATAAGTGTGTTCCGTCGAGTGAGAGGTATCCACCTGTCAAGGCTTGTCAGTCTCTTCCTAAGATGATTGAATAATTACTCACTGGCATGTCAATTACCTGAATATTAAGGGTTGTCCTTATTTCAGGATGCACGCACAAAACCAAGGTCACATCCTTGATTTCACCTATGGTTGATTGTTGCAAACTATTATAAGAGAGCATGCTTCTGATGTTTTCATTTGTACAAGACAAGCCTATCTCTTCCATAATAATTTTTGACATTACGTCTGGGCTCGAACCGCTGTCAATCAGACAAAAATGGGCTATTTTGTCCATAATCTTTACATAAATGAAAAACAGGGTATTTTTTACATAGTATCTAAAATTATGTACACTTACTTTATTTACAGTTGAGTCCTCTTCATCTACCTCTTCAGAGATATTGGCTACGGTGGAAGTTTTTCCTTCCATGAAATTTTTCAGATGCTTTTGTTGCTCAGGGATGACAACCATGTCCAGGAGCGTAGCATCGGCTTTAATATTATCCAATTGATTGAGAATGTTGTATTTGGAAGAGGGAAGAGGGTGGAGATTTCCTTGATTGTCAGGAATTTTAGCCACATGTACAGTAGCAACCGGTGAATATGAGCTTGGGCTAGAGGAAGTACGAGGGGGATCATATTTACCTTTTGAAGCATAGGATTTATTCCTAGTGTTTATGATCATGACATCCTCTGGATCTGCGAATTCTAGAACAACAATGGTAGTGTCGGGAATTTGATCAAATATTTTATCTATGGCACTCTTCTTTACCTCACAAGTACTTTCCTCATGTTGTTCCTTGCAAAAGTTACACCAACTGCGAGACATGATGGCTTTAGGCTGAAAGTTGTTTTCATTAGGAGTCCTAAAGGGTGGTGAAGAAGAAGATGAGGTCCCAGGGGTCAATGAAGGGAAATTTCCCTTTCATTCATATGCTATCATTCGATTATTCATGCCGTGTACAAGTTGTAAGAGGGCAGACATGTTTGTTTGTTTAACTGAGTCTCCCTTTGGAAGATTTGTTCTTTCAAGTTGTTCTTCATACTCTAGACAAGTATGCAGAGCAGAACCAAGGTTATCAATGGATTTTTCTTCAAGCCTATGACGGTAGGGGGAAGGTAGAGCATTATAGTAATGCATAAAAGCGGCTTGGTTCTAAGGGAGAATAAGTTCAGGAATTTGGTTATATAACTTGGTGAAACATAAGTTAAAAGACTTGATAGTCTCACCGTCTTTATACGCAATGTTATTGTACTCCCGTAATTGTTCGGATCGGCTCTTAGACTGCTTGTAAGTAGATTTAAACCAATAAACTAACTCCTCCCAAGTGGAAAGAATCTTGGGAGGAAGATCAAAGAAATCAGTCATTGCTTTCCCTTCAAGGGAATTAACAAATAAGTGCATACAAGTGTCATTGTCATTGGCTCCTATGTTGTGTCAGGCATTGGAAAATGCCACCAAGTGTTCATTCGTAGTGACCATGTTATTCCCTGAAAACCTAGGGAGATGCTCTTTGAATTTAGGAAGTGGGCGAGTAGCAGGTGTTAGGTTTAGAGGGGAGGATACATGCCACGGGGTAGTAGTAGCATCCTCTTCGAATTGGAAGAGCCCGTACTTTTTAATTACCTTGGCATGGTTTGTAGTTTATTGAACTGGAATTTGATGACTATACAAGCTGCCAATCACTGATGAGGCTGAGAGTTGAGAAGTAGAAGCACCTCCAGTGCCACCAGATCCATCGCTAGATGTCATCTTGTGAACGATAGGTAAGGGAGAGAAGGATGAACTGGTTGAATCAGACAACGTTCTCCTTAGAGTACCTTATTGGATTGACAAAACAATGTTTCTTCTTCCTATTTCAGCAATGGGATTGATCTCAGGTGATAAACCTCTTCTTCTCCTAGAGATACGAGGATTTAAGGACATGAAAAGAAGAAAATCAAAACTTTAGGAAAAAACACTATGGTTGATTCCTAGGTTGTCATTGCCTAGCTTCCCAATGTTCTCTGACACTTATGTCTTGTTCAATCACTTTCCACGAGCATTCAAGCTCAACCCGGGTATTAGCAGTCTCTAAGATGGTATTGAATATGGTTAAAGCAATGTTGGTATAATCTTTAAGACCAGGTTTGATACTGGGTTGCCTTGTAATAGGTATTGTCATGAATGAAAGAAAAAAATCAAGGAATCGAAAGAACAAATATAAAATTTTCAATGATAATCATGCATACAATCAACCAGAGAGATGGAAGATCTCCCTAGTATGGTCACCAAATAAATGTTGAGGTAAAGATATGATTTATCTTACTCAAGCATTTTCGAATCTTGCATGGCTAAGTTAACATAATTGGGAATATCACCCTATGTTTTATAGCCTCAAAAAGTATTTCCCAATCCATAAGTATTAATTACAAGGGCTTAGGCTGTTTTTTTCAAATGAAAAGATTGTTTGCAAAATATGAAATTTTTATACAATTTTCTGAAAATATACAGATTACAAAAAGTAAATGTGGAGATCAAAAGAAAAAGAAACCAAGTCACAGATACACACAAATGAGACCGAATATCAATCGCTTTATTTCATTCTAAGAAATCAAAGCATCTTTCTCTTTACAAAATCCCTATGAGGGCATGGACCAAAGTCAAATTTAGATATCCCCGATGAAAACCATACAAAAGGACTCTGACAAGAAGTAAAAACTGAACTTTAAAAAAAAAATTAGATCAGCTTGCCACAGACTGCTGCCAACTTGACTCTGCACAATATACTTTATCAACTATGAAATTTAATCCATAAATAGACAAGTATAAACATACTATCAAAGATAGATCAACACCTCTAAGACAAGTATCTGAATGATATGGTTCAACTTTGAACCTTGTTTTCTACAATATGACTATGCTGTAAAAAAAAAGAATCAGGTCTTTAATGAACTCAAGAATGAATGAAAACTGAACTATCTCATGAAAACAAAAGACCAAACCTTAGTATTGTGTTCTCCCTCTATTCTCCCCTTGTTCTTCCTTCCCATTTGACTTTTATGCATTCCAAATCAGTTGAAGTAGTTCAACTACTTCCTTTAGTTAAGTTAATTAAACTTAACTAATTTTAGTTTAGGGGAAGTAATAATAATAATAATAATAATAGTTAAGGGTCTTTATTTAATAATAAATAAGTATGCGGGACCCCTTGTGACTCCCTTTTTTATTCTTTGCAAAAATGAACACAATTAGATAACCATTTAAACACATGCATCCTTGTAGCTCTCATAAATAGTTTCCAAAATTTGAAATTTAAATATCAGAAATATTTCAAATCATATCTAAAACATGTAAATATCCACATTATCCAAAAAATAGTTTTTGTCCAAAACTTTATGTAGGCCATTGTCCTCAACAACTCAATCATAAACACATAAATTAAAATCCATATTTTCCACTTTGAGAAACAATCTTTTTCCTGTTACTATTGTCCCCTTTGGACTTCCCAGAATTAGCCTTAGGCTGACTCGAACCTTGAGGCTTAATCTCACTAATAACATGGGAACAATCGTCCCTCAAGTGCATAAGGGAGGACACTAATTTTTATGAGTCATTTGAAGGAGATGAGGGGGAGGCAACAGCTTTACCCTTGTCTTGTACATGAGGAACATCAGTTTTAATCTGTTTGCTAGCATGAGAGGACTAAATAGGTGAATGTACAGGGGAAATTTGAGCATTAGGATTTACATGTGGAGGAGGAGGAGGCAATGACAAGTTGGGACAACCACAATGGTGGGAGACTGTCGGATGGACAATCTCCTACCATCCATCATTTTCATGAACTTCTGATTGTATGGATACATGAGGAGGCACAGGAATACCAGGGATATTTACCTCTTCCCCAATTGTATCTGCCATGATTGCCTCTGCTAAAGAAAATAATCTTGTATGTAGCAATTCATTAGTAACTATCCCTTAACAAACCATACATGACATTCTATTAATATGAAACAAAGTGTGGCTCAAAAATTGACATAAGACCCATGCAATTCAATCCATAATAAATTATTTAACAATTGCTTAGTGAGCAGGGGGTGAAATAGGGTTCATGGGATATTTGGAGGGATTGTAATGAGCGAAAAAAGTGGTAGCATGACAGGGAGTAAGAACATGAATATTGCTCAACAATTCATTAAATAAATGACTGTGCAATCAATACCAAAATATATCAACTACCACCTATTTTTGTGTCATATCTTTACCACTGCCATATAGGGAGTTTAATTTATTTTATAGAACATGGCGTGTAAAAATGAAATCGGGATCGTGATGGGGGTATAATGAGAGAAAAAGTGATAGTATGAGAGGGAATAATATGGATATTGTTCATAAAAAATAAATTAAATCAAACAACAACCATAACTCTTCAGACCCACAATCCAATAAACATCCACTTTAAAACCAAAATCATTTAATTGTCCTTTATTTAAAGACATGATGCTTGCCGACTTCACATAAAAGACAATTCAATTGCCCATAATTCTTCAATTATATCAATATTTGCATCTTATACAATATCTATGCAACATCATATTAACATCATTGCCAATTTTAAAATAACATCATAACCATTCAAGCCACAATCCTTAATATCCCAATGTTACACCTTTTTCCTTTTAAAACAAAATTGAAATATACACAGTGATTCCATCCATCCACATCCCATATTCATTTCTTAAAATCAAATATGAACAGACCCAGTATTAACCACCAACAGTCGACTTTCCATCACTATTTGACATAATTCACTGCATTAAAACTCATAATTGAACCCATATTCAATCACACACAGGTCTTCAACAATATAATCGACAAAAATATTGATTCAACAATAACATTTAACCAATAACATGCAACTTTGAGCCTGAGTTTTTTGAAAATCGAACATGTATAGACTTCCTTTAAAAGAATTTCCCAACAATTGATGGAGCCCAAAAATGCCTGAGGAGAAACAAAAACAAGTAGAGCTCATCAGAACCAAGTCATGCTCGATAGACCAAAACTAAGTCGTGCTCAACAAACCAGGCACACACAGGTGTCTCTTTTATTCTTGACAGGACCAAGATCATGTTTAATGGACCAATCACACACATGTGCCTTTTAAACTTTAATGGGAGCATGATCGTGTTAGGGTTTAACACAACAATGGAGGGAATAACAATAAACGACCAAGTGGAAAATCCTCGAGGATGCAGATAACCCATGGCCCCTTTCTTTTTCAAACAAATTTTATTGCAGAGAGATAATGAGAGATGGCTCAATCGAGAAAGAGTCTTTGAAAACAAACATCACTTGTGCCCCCCTTTTTTTCTTAAAAGAAGTTATCACAGAGAAGCAACCACATGTAATCAGGGAATAATCTTTGAATAAATAGAGAGCTTATGAACTTTCCAAATCCACCACAGATGTTTATAACTTTTGAACTCAAAATCTTGACAGTAAGGGTAACCAAACATAACAGTCATCCACCCAACAGAGACGAGAGGAACGAACTCTTAGAATAATGTGGAGTGAATGCTCGAGGAGAACAAAACCAATGCGTGCTCAAACGCAACCCGTGGCCAACCAAAACTAAAAAACTTCCATTTAAAATTATGGGTGATGCCCAAGACCCAATTGTGTCATGCTTCCCAACAACAGTGAAAGTGAAGTAAATGCCATAACAAACGATAGCTCAAGGCTCGGCCAAAACAAAGCAAGAATAGTGCAACTCTCAACAGTTGCATTGCAACCTGGAGGAACGAATTATAACAACGACTGAGACGAAAAGGAGTGACAACAACTTAACACCAAGATTGGTTGTAAAACCGACACAATAAAACTCAAAGCATGTTACACAATTATCATCATTTTCCATATAGAACCAGAGTAAAACCCCAAGTTGACCGACTTTTTTTAAACCAATAACCAATGCACATGCTACACACAACAATAAAATCCATTCCTTTTCTTTAAAACGCCAACAATCCAGAGTATTCACAGAGAAAACCATAAACACAACACCAATACACAGTCAAAACTTAAGAAAAACACAGACCTCATGCAATCCTGAGCCACAAAATCAATTCATAACATAGAGGGACCATCATGGATGGAAAGTAAAGGAGCCATACCTGGAAAAATTGCTTGAGGGAATAGTTGGAATGTGTTTTCCTTTCAAAATTAGAAATCGTGGAGCCTCCACAACCACCAGAGTCGAAAAACCAAATGCAACTATGGCTAGGGTGACAGGCTCGAGGGTGGTTTGGAGTGACGTGTAATAAATGCATGTCGCTTCCTCCCTAAACCCTATTCAATTCAACGTACAAGCCAACCCATAACCATAACATCAACCATTAATTCAAACAACAATCCATTGTTATATCCATTGCATAGTGCGCCACCCTAAGTCGTGTCAAAACATTTAACAACAACCAAATGCTACAACATTATCATATATGCTTCAAACATAATCTTTTAATCATGCGCATAAGTCTCAGAAACTAAGTCTATCACTTTTCATTTGTCACCATTGCAATAACCTTAGGACTTATTCATAGATTTTTTTGTTTTTGTTTTTGTTCAAGCTCCCATATCATCTTTTGCATGAAATCATGTATAAGATCACTAATCAATGTTTAATGCATAACATAACACCTGTAACAAAATAATCCATATATCCATAGAACTGCCATGTATTGCGAGCAACCATCAAACCATCTAGCAATAACACATTCCTCATACCATCTTATGTCGCCATGACGAAATAAACCATGTTCGGAATCATCAACTGTAGAAGATTGTGTTTCCAACATTATAACAACAAACAAAGATATAGGTGTAACACATCCATCCTAGCACCACTAGTCTATAAGGGGGTCCCACCTACTAGTTAATTATTATTATTATAAATAAATAATAGAGCTTGGCAATCATTTGCGAGCAGTATTCATCGTTGTGATTTTAAGCGTCAACAGATTCATCAAATGATCTGTAAACGGTAGGCCTATGGCCTGTCCATCTCACCAACACAGAAACTTATGCAGAATAAAACAATTAGAACCTTAGCTCTTTGGATTATGTGAAATTCTTGACCAATCAAGCCACAAGTTGAGTTAGAAGCAAATGATTTGGAAAGATGCGACAAGTTGGGTTGGAGGTAATGCAAGTTGACCAAGTCGATTTGATCCAAGTCGAATTTACCCAAGTCAGTTCGACCAAGGGATATTTGCCGATAGAATGAGGAAGGAAACTCGACCAAAGGGGAAGCCAAGTCAAAGTGAGTCAACCCATGAGAAAAACAAATAGATAAGAGGCGGATTCATCGCCCAAATGTGAAGGGAAAACTTGAGAAAGATGAATTTAGTGACCAACAAATGGAAGGAAATTATGCAGGGCAAAATTGATGACCAACAACATGTAAAAATGTTTAAAGAGTGATTCTGATGACTCACGATGAATACAAAACATCCAAGGGCGATTTTGGCAACCCACGATCTGTCAAAAACGTTGGGAGTCGATTTCGACATTCAATGACAAAGAAAAAAATGTATGGGTGAAATTGTTGGCCGACGAGTGGGAAAAACATGTATATGGTCTGTGGGAAGCTAATAAACACCCCAACAATCCCAAACTTCGATATATATATATATATATATATATATATATATATATATATATATATCATCTACAATTTATGGGCAAAGGAAAATGCCCGAGCAAGTTGATAATGTGCCCCCATGATAATAGACTATGTGCACGGGTGCTACATGATGGAAATTTACTTCAACAAAGTATGCATAGAGGACTGTAACTCATAACAAAGATACTCAAGAACATAATGCATTAATTCTCAGCTATCATCATTTAAATAGGATTTTATTATGCTTGGGAGAAAATTACAAAGGGGTGAGCGATACACAAACTCTGTGTATTGTTACTTACTGATATTACAAAATTGCAAAGGCTGAGGCTTAGAGACACCTTCACTTAGATTAAACAGGGAAATTAACTCCTTCGTCCACTCAACATCAAGAAGGTTACTCTCTTCGAGCTTCTATTTATGCTATTGTCCTTCCCTTTTCCTCCTTGCCTCTCCCTGTTGATGTCCTCTTCGCTACAACCTTCATTTTTTAATGGGATGCCTTTAGAAGGCCAACCATCACAATGATTTGTTTCCACTTCCAATTTTTTCCAAAAAGACAACGTAAATAAATAATAATAATCACAATTTTACAAAGTGTGTTGGGTGAGGATCCAATTCGGATCATCAAACCCCTTAGATACACCAAAATTTAGTGGCCTTGCACTGTGAGTTCTTCTAGCACAATTAAAAGTCTATTCTCATTGTCATCACATTGAGATTGATAAAATATGCACAATAATAACAATATGATGGAAAAGGCTCACTAGCCACCTCCTAGAGAGATTCGGTCTAGATCCTAAAATCATGCATGATGACTAAGCTATGAAATCTTAACTAGCTCATTAGTCATCACTTTAGGATATATTACTAATATCCTAAATGAATAATACAAATATAGGTGACAATTAGACTGAATGATTGGTAAGGTAAGCCATAGGCTAACATTCCCCCCCCCCCTCAATGTTCGATCAATAATACTAGCAATGGAGCATAAAATGGTAACATTTCCAAGTCTTTATACTGAAATGCCTGAGTTGAGCCTCAATGAAGAACTGCATGAAAAACCGTCAATCTAGATGATGAATGGTTCATTTGAAATGAATTGGAAGATAGATTAGATATGGAAGTGAATAGCTGCAATATCCGAACATTCCCTGATTGCTTGACAATTCGATCATTTTTCCAAGTATTTGAGCTTAGAAGAATCTGATGTATTCTGCTAATTAACGAACATGTAGTATCACCACTCTACTATCGGTGTATCATTGAAGTGCTCTATGAATCTGTGGTTTAGAATAACCATTGATCAATTGATACCATGTATTTGATAGTTTTTGGATGACCACTAACCAATTTTGACACTTTTAGGTGTCCAACAACATCCCAATGTATAATGTGTATGATTCAATTGCAAGTCATTGAACCATAATTCTGCCAAAGTCTGTCATCTACAAACTGCAGTTGCCCATCTGGAAAATTTGATGCCATCTGGCATATTTGATGTTTGTTGTTGTCAAAAATTTTGGTCGGACAACCATCTTCAATTCCATCATTAATTCCCCCCTTTATTAGCTGAAAGGAGAGACTTGAAGTGGTTTCTTGAACCATCTTCACTTGATTTTTGAACTCCCCCCCTTAAGGTGCATGAGAGTTACATCGTTGTACTCCCCCCTCTAGGCTCAAGAGAGTACCATACTTGTTCCATTTGTGTACAACACAAAGTGGGCATGTGGAAACAACCAAATGTTATTTCATCCCGTGAGGGCCATGCTTAAAAGCTACACCATAAGGGGACCACTTATGTGAGGTACAAAAAGGTTATGTGCTGCAAGATTAGTCTTTACTCGAGATTGAATTCTATGATAAGACTTATATAATCTCTTGGTTGTTGATGACCACTGCCAAGGATCGATCCACTCATAGTGAATCTTCAATCTTGTAGGTTTCTTCAGTGTTGAACATATATCTGAAGAACGGTTATGCTTGCCACAATGCTGACAAGGATGGAGATCAAAACATTTACTCTCCATGTGACCAACTCAATTTCAATGATGGCATTTTGCATTCTGATGCTAAATTTGAACAGGTGAAGTTGAAACTTCTTGAAGGAATCCAACACTTTGGAACCGGATTGGTCTGGAATAATCAGGAATATGAAAGACAACTTCCTTGTTATATCCAAGTTCTATTCTATTCTTGTTGTAGTTGATTTCTTCCCAAGGTCTGATGATTGGCTTAGAAAGATTATTCTGAACTTGTTGCTTTGACATCTGTGAAAGTTGATTTACTACATGTTGTTGCATCATTGAAAGGTTTTCTTTACTAAACTCAAAATAAAACTCTTGAAATGTAGGTTCAAGAATAGCTTCATTTTCATTTGAAACTGCTTTTGAAGTTGTATCACTGTGTTATCTTTGCACCGATTTTTGAACATAATCATTGTCATCATCATCATCGTAGAGAGAATTGTTCTAAAAAAAAAACTAGTTCAGAACACTTCATTGGTTGTTCTTTTTTTTAGTTTATCAACTCATCATTCAATAGTTGGAATTGAGATTGAAGAAGTCTAACTTTAGTTTGCGTCACTTGCAAACAAGTTAGAACAAATTGTAGAGTTGGTTTGTTTAGTATCACTGTGTTGTCTTCAACGGTGAATTATTAGAGTGTTCAAAAACTCTAATAATTGGAGACTTCGAGCCATTTCAAAACACTAAATGAGGTCTCCTTGTGTAAGTAGATCTTGATTACAATTTGACTCGACAAAAGAAGGCTTACTTGCAACTCGCTCACAACAAGGTGTGGGTGTCGGATACTACCGAAAATGCACCGAAACTCGTGAATATTACATTTATTTGAGTTTCAACTACTCAACCCTATCAATTTTGATTCAAGAAATCAGACATGCAATAACTCAATCTTAGGTGTCAGGTTCAGCCAAAAATGCACCCAATAACAAAGTCAACCTAAGTTTGATATTGACACTTACAAAGGACTATTGTAAGTTATAGTGGAGCTTGATTACTCACAAAAAATACTATTTGCAAGTTTACAATGAATGTCGATTTCAAAGTTGAGTTGATCTTCAAATTTGATGATGCTTTGATACATTGGTTATGAGCTTGATGTGTCCAGTGTTGATGAAATTGTCAATTTGGTATCTTCATTGCTTCTTGATTACTTATGCTTCATTGTGCTTGAATTTTATTAATTGTGCACACTTGCATCGTATTATGTGTGTTGCGGTAAATGATGGATTACAATTGTGTTTATGTCAAAACTAGACAATAAACATCATAAACATCAAAGAGAATAGCCACCATAAAATATTCACGGTCACAAAGAACACAAGTTATACCTAAAATCCCCTTATTCAATTTTAAGTGGATCTAGAAAGTGGAGAAACAAATGATTTTATTAAGGGATATCCTTCTTGTGATTACAAAAGTGTACACAAATACAATTACAAGTATGCAACATATTTTCTCCTTCATCTTCATAATCTTCATAGGCCACTCTTCTTGTTTTCAAGATTACAAATAAATCATTTTAATGAAACTACTCAAAATTTTACAATTTCTACAATATTACCTCCTTTTAGATAAAATAAAAAAATTTCTCTTACTTTAGTTTACCAAAGAATATATATATTTTTTTATATTAACCTCTTTGACATAAAATTAAAAATTTCCCATACTTTACTTTACGAAAGAATAATTTTTTTTATAAAAGTAAAGTAAATCACTAATATGGAAAATTCAAATTCTAAAAACTAACTCCTTGTTATTTTATTTTTATACTCCCTTTTTGAAATAATATCATAAAGTAATGGTTTTTATACTAACATAAAAAAATACTCCAGTTGTGTTAAAGGTCAAAGTATGTTTTAGATTTGATGCATAAAGCAATTTATATGCATTCGAGAGGGCACGTAATGCAAGGGATTCCCTTGAATGAGGCATGAAGTGAAGGATTCCAACGCACCAACGCACTCGGCGAAGCATTCCGTTGAGAATATACTGCAACAATGGATGAAATATGCCAACAAAAAATTAAGTGTCGTCACCGTCTCAACATAATTCACTGGAAATGGCAAGTGGGATAGTAATGAGACATAATTTCCCAGAGAAAATTGTTGAGCAGGTGTTTGAGGAGATTTAAAAGCTATTTTGAGCATATCGCAATTAAGGAATCCGTGGAGCAAATTGCGTTGCGTTCCGGATTTAAAATTGCTGAACCGTCCTCTAGCATATTTCACATTCTTTGTGACGACGGTCCTTCCATTAATTCGTGACTCTACCTATCAAAATAGTTACCCAAAAGAGAAACGTTGCAAGAAGAGAATATAATAGCAACAACTTCAAAAATTGCAGTCTGTTTGACAAAACAACATATTTCAGTGGATGGATATCCAAAAGAAATCACACAGATTTGCTCCTTTCTTTGAACATCAACAAAAGTCTCTCGCAAAACTTTTGAGGGCGGGCACTCCCTCTATCACATGGCATTTTTAATTAATTAATTGTTGTTCATAGGACAACTCTATGAATTTCATAATTGAATGGGCATGTTGGTCTGTGACACACCCAAAGGACGTAACGATTCATGGTGGTGACCTTTGGAGTCTATATAAGAGAACAATGGTGCATAACCAAGGAAGGAGATTTGAACAACAAGGAGAGCAAGATCAACTTTGCAATTATGAGGCAAACTTGGACGAAGAGAAACGAGCTCCTTCAAGGAGCCAAGTCGCTCCACATGGGAGGACTTATACTGCCTTGAGCTGATTCTATGGACAGAGTTGGGGTGACCTTCTTTTGGGATGAGTTTGAAAAAGTCTTATTGTAGGTCTAAGTGAGACATCTATGAGACAGAACCACAGGTCTTTGTGAAGTCTTTTGACGAAGAAGAGACGGTGAGTCTGCAGTGGGCACACATCTGGGGTGCACTACAGGAGTTGCAAAAGTTGTTACTATGGACGAGTCTTAGTGTGACGAATCTGTGTATGAATGTTTTGGTGAGGTGAGGTGAGTTGTGTGAGTCTGCCCAAGTTGTAAACCAAGCCAATAGTGTTCATATTGTAATTGTTTCACAATAATAAGACTTAGTCGGGTGTTAAACACGTTTTGTGCTGCCCACACTATATATGTGTGTCTCTTGTTTGTTTTGCAAGTGTTCTCTTCGTTTCATGGATGTATGCTTAAATGACTAAGTGTTAAGACTGTTAACAAATTGTCTAATGTTCAACAACACATGTATTCCAATAGAGGACGAACACCTTCAATAACCACTGACATAACCAGATCAAAGATCAACACACCAATGTTTTTACGTGGTAAAACCCCTATGGGGAAACATCCACAGCCCCAGCCAACGCGACCACTTGGAGGAGTTTATTAATGCAAAAGAAAAATATTACAGAGAAATTTTACAAGAGAGTTTCTCACAATCGATCATTGGCAAATGACCCTCCATGCTCTTTAAATAGATATCATGTACTAATCGGGTGTTAAGCCATAGATCAAGGGCCGTTAAGATTGAGGAGAGTATGAACAGTCGGATCACTCTATGTCGGGAACATATCATGACCATCGGATTTCCTAACTACAAATGCATACTAATGCATACTAAAGAAATACACTAAGAAACACACTTTTACATAACGACACATTAGACCAGTGGATCTTAGCTAACTCCTAAGTGTCTAAATATCCTAACATCCCCCCTTAAGAACAACTTGGGATAGGATTGAATGATTTACAATGTTGACACAATAGGAGAAGGAATGAGGCATTAGAGTCTATCCCCCCTTAATGACAACTTCCTGAACTCCTAACATAGATCAAAGTTTGGAAAACTTCGCTTCTGTAAGAGACTTTGTGAAAATGTTTGCAACTTGATCTTATGTAGGGAAAAAAAACACTTCAATAACTTGATCATGAATGAGATTTCTGATGAAGTGCATGTGTAGCTCGATGTGTTTGCTACGGTGATGTGGAATAGAGTCTTTGGCGAGCTTGATGACACTCTGATTATCTCACCAAAGGTTGATCGGATGTTGCTACTGGAATCCAAACTTTGAAAGGATCTATCGAAGCCACAAGGCTTCTTGACTGACATTTATCGTTGCTTGGTACTCTGCTTCTGCTGAAGAAAGTGCAATAGCCTATTGTTTCTTACAGGCCCAAGTGACAGGTCCTGAACAAAGGCTGAAAACATAACCTGCAGTAGACTTACGATCATCAGGGTCGCCAACCCAATCCGAATCAGTGAAACCAACCAATAAAGGAGTCCCCCCTGAACTGTAATGTATCCCGAACTGAACTGTACCACGGACATAGCGAAGTATCATTTTAGTTGCTTTCCAATGACTTTCATGGGGTGTTTGCATATGCCAGGCAACAAGACCAACAACAAAGGAAAGATCAAGATGGGTATGAGTCAAGTATAAGAGGCTACCAACTAACTAACGATACAGGGTGGCATCAACTTCGGGAGAAGTATAGGTGGCAGTAAGCTTGACTCCAAACTGGAAGGGAGAAGGGGCTAGTTTACAATCATCCATGTGAAAGCAACGAAGAAGGTCACAAGCATACTTAGACTAGGAAAGAAAAATTCCTTCATTGGTTTGCAAAACTTGGAGGCCAAGGAAATAGTGCAAAAAAAATAAGTCTGTCATTTCAAATTTCTTCTTAAGGCTAGTTTTCACATGGTTTACAAGTTTTGAGTCACTACCAGTAAGGATAAGGTCATCAACATAAAGGACAAGGATTATGAGATGGATTTCTACTTTCTTGGTATAGACATTAGGATCAGAATGACATCTAGAGAATCCAATGTCAATAAGAAAGTTGTCCATTTTGGCATACCAAGCTCAGGTGTAACACCATGTTTCCCCTAGTTTGTAAAAATAACTGGATTGGCCAAGAACTGTGGAAAACTCAGAAATGTGAATATGTGATGTGAATGGACCTTGTGGAAAAGGTCGATGAATGTAAATAATATTATGAATTTATATTGCAGGACTGCTGAGAGGGGATATGCTGAAAAAGAGACCACGATGGCTGCAGAAAGACGGTGGAAGGCACCTGGAAAGGTGGTGTTAACTTCCACCAAAAATCAATACCGTATTTGGACTCCACTGGCCCGGAGAACCAAAAGCGGCTCGTTGGCCCCGAATTAAATGTCTCGCAGGCTGGTAGGTGGATGGCTCCTCAAGAGTTAATGAGGGATGGGGAGGTGAACCTCCCATCCGTAGAGCCATCAGGCCTGACCAACGTGAGGGAAATCGCCCCACACGCAACCTCGCAAGAGGATAAGGCATGGGGGGAGAAGCGATTGGGGGCAGACGCGAGGGGAGAAAGAGAACTCTGGCTATATGTAGAGTGGGTGATAGCAGAGAGGAAGGAGAGTAACCTTCGCTCCTGGTCACTGGCAAACAGAGACGCAGTCTCATAGCATCGTGGTCTCAGCTCGGGGGTGGCTAGTGGTAAATTCGCTAGGAGTCATTGAGCCTACGGTTGGGTGGAAACGAGCACCCCTCTTAGCAGTTGCACTCACTTATGGTGTTATTTCTGATAAGTGTTTTACATATTGCATCTTGAAATTCATATGCTGACATATATGCTCATAAACTGTGAAATTGTGAACGATTACAATATAAGAATGTTTGTGCAGTGTTTTGATAAGAAATGGTAGATGTATGCTTATAATAGAAAAACCATGCATGACTTATGTTGATAAATGAATTTAATTATGCATAAGTTGAACCAAGTCAAACTTCCAGTCCGTTCTCGGGAATTTGTTTCCCCTTATCTGTCTCTAGGAATGCCCCGGAATAGATCTCTTCACAGAGATTCCCTCCTTGGAAAGGTTTACCAAGAACCTGGAAAAAGGACTTGAATGTGCAAGTCTTAACAACCCTGTACGAGGAGGAATGACCCTCTTAAAATCCCGAAG
>ML806181.1:203767-219343 GCA_009831015.1 Picea engelmannii
TCGATCATTGAGAAGGATCGACGACAATCTACCCGTAAGTGGTATTGTGGAGTGAGCATGGATCAATGATCAATGGTCGCAGTGGTTCTAAGCCACTAGTTCCATGGAGTTTAAGGGCACAAATTAAGCCTCGAGTTGATTATTGAACTTGACTAGCACTTGGTCCTTAACCAAGGGATCTACGAATGGAAAGAAGGCGAGTGCCTTGGAGCCGACACAAGAAGGTAAAACTCGACCTGTGTAGAGATGAAAGATCCAGCGGTTAGTTGTTTTGATTTGGTGCGGTTCTATGAGATTGGCACAATTCTATTGGCTTTGGTGCGGTTCTATGAGATTGGCACAATTCTATTGGATTTGGTGCGGTTCTATAGGATTCCAATAAAAAACGCTTGCAGAGCTAGGACAATATCGGGTGTTGGATTTTGTTTTTATGAAGAAACTCCAATGCTAATTTGGGTGCAAGGATGTGAGGAGTTATTGTGATGCTGCATGGACATATTTTTCCATATGTGGGACGATATAACCCATAGGTCTGAGGATCGAAACTCATAAAAAAAATCAATTTGACGGACCCCCATAATTGGTCTTCATCAAATGATATTAGAGCACATGGAAATATTTCTTGCGTGAAGAGTTAGTAAATGTAGGAGCTGAGAAGAGCAAGGAGTGCTCAAGAGATTCAAGCTGAGGGAATTTGAAATACCAAAACATTGAGCTCAAGGAGAGGAAGCTTAATGAGGTATGGTAGCAGGTTTGGAGGCTTGCTATAGAGGCTTGGTTGCAACTCATTGACTGAGCATGAGGATAATCTCAGTGATGCATGAAGATAAGGAAGACCAAAGTTGAAGATGGAAGCAACATTGAAGACACATGATCAAGAGATCATGAAGATTTTCTACCTTGGGAGTATGATGTAGGAGCTTCGACCTCCCCCCCCCCCCCCCCCCAAATCCAATTTGACTTTTCACACCTTCCAAAAGACAATGTGGCCATGAGGATGATATTTCGTCGAATTCGGTTGATTTTGTTAACTATTTGTTAATGATATTCCAATTTTTATGGATCGTAAGCGATCTTAGGATTAGATCGGATCCTTTCAGTGATCCGATCCTTATTGTGTTGATTGGTTTAATTTGTAAGCCTTCAAGCGTTTTTAAGGGGATCCTTTCAATGATCCGATCCTTATTGTGTTGATTGGTTTAAATTGTAAGCCCTCAAGCGTTTTTAAGGGGGCCTACACAATGTAAATGGAGGCTAGGCCCAAAACAGCCTTAGTCTATAATTGAGCTCAAAATATTAATGAGAATTTGTGTATTCTATAAATGTTCTGGTGTATTTATACATTTTGGAGTGTTATGTTTATGTGTCAAATGTATGTGTGAGGTGTTGTAGTTTTGAACGAGGTCACCAAGCAGAGTTGGTAGTTCTAGGATATTGTGAAGGATTCATATTCGTGATCAGTTGTCGATCACTGAGAAGGATCAATGACGATCTACCTGTAAGTGATATCGTGGAGTGAGCAGGGATCAAGGATCAACAATTGCAGTGGTTCTGAGTCACTGGTTCCATGGAGTCTAAGGGCACAAATTAAGCCTCAAGTTGATGACTGAACTCGGCTAGCACTTGGTCCTTAACCGAGGGATCTGCGAATGGAAAGAAAGCGAGTGCCTTGGAGATGACACGAGAAGGTAAAAATCGGTTTGCATAGAGATGATATATCCAATGGTTAGTTGTTTTGATTTGGCATGGTTCTATGAGATTGGCACAATTTTATTGGATTTGGTGTGGTTTTATAGGATTCCAATAAAAAAATGCTTGTAGAGCTAGGACAAGATCGGGTGTTGGATTTGGTTTTTATGAAGAAACTCCAGTGCTAATTCAGGTGCAAGGGCGTGAGGAGTTATTGTGATTCTCCATGGACACATTTTTCCATTTGTGGGTCGATATAACCCACAGGTCCGAGAATCGAAGCTCATAAAAGTTTGATTTGACGGACCCCCATGATTGGTCTTCATCATAGCGTCTACCAACATTGTGAATATGTAATGATACTTTATACTTCTTATCAAACTTAGATATAAAGACAACAAATTCACAATGTAGTTTCAATTATAACTTTTAGCCTAGTCTAAAGCAAAAAGTGTGATTTTACAACTTCCATTAACATGGCTTCCCACGAGCGACACATATACAAGTCTTTTTATATAACAAGGATACATCAACATGCAAGAAAAAACACTTGATCAAATAATCAGATTTAATCATAAGAGTCACAAGTTGATTTCACATAGGAAATACTTGAAATATCATCTCCGATGAGTGATTCCATTCATAGATTTTTGGGTCATACATTACTTCGAATATTGGGCAAACAAGCTCTGAACATCAAACATTCGAGTGACACATTTTGTCAACAATTTAGCATGCAGATACATATAATACTTTCTTGCTAAAACCTATCATCATACCTATGACCTATTAGGTAAAAGGAGACCAATAAATAATTCATCTTCTAATAAAATAATAATATATTCAAGAGCTCATTCAAAGTGGTTACTTTGAGATCTTAACTAATTCATTTGTAAAGTCTCTTCAACTTTCCATGGGTTAGTTCATAATTTGAAAGGTATAGTTGCTAGGGAGTAGGGATTTGTATTCCAACTGCGTGCAAAGAAAGACTCCATATATTCATATATTTTGCAAAGAGAGTCCATATATACATATATTCTGCAAATAGAGACTCCATGCCCTTTATTAGGGATTTGTTGGTTATGGTCCACATCCATCTGTTGAAAAGTTGGCAAGGCTTTTCCCTATATCTTGCATAAATATGTACCCACACATATCAAATACATCAAAACATAATATAATCAAATCAATTTAAAGTGACATGTTACTCTTAATAGGTTTGTAGTTTTGCATGTGGACTTCCACAACCCCTCAATGTTTTAGTTAAAAAAATCAACAAGTCTTGACTAATCAAATTTTAATTGCATTTATATCCCAATTATCCTCTGTGAATCTCACTATCAAACTCCCAACTTGGAGTTCTCCCAGATAGGTATATATTTATGTCACCCTTCATATGACCAATTTCCTGCACCACTAAAATCAATGGGATCATATCATAGCATATGCATATAGATATGAACTATAATCAAACATAATGTCAAAATAAATTTGATTGATTTCATTTCCATGGAATTTAGTTTGGCTTATGTATCCTTCCTCTTACTCAATGAACTCCACATAGGAGCCTTGCAAGCCCTGCCATTTTGCCACAATTCATACTTGTTTTTCTATTATTAGTAAACATAGTTACCAACTTGATGAGAATTCTCCAGAGTTCTCATGTTTTTAGAGGTCACATTTAATGTTGTTTTTACTCTCGTTTTGAAAAGTGGTGCTACCGATTTTTTTTCAAGGTTAAAATTACAACCTTTAACAACCATGGCCTTAACAACATCATAATGTTGCTAACCAAAACCTTAAAATCAATTGTTGAATCAAAAAGTGGTGCTATCGATGAAACTCATTTTTTTTTTATAAAGATTTTTACATGGGATCTAAATTACAACTTGTTTAACACTATGTCCTCAATAGCCAATACCATCACTGTTATAGCAATTTTTTCCACAGTCCATGCATCTTGCTTTGATGGCCTTCCCTTTCTCTCTACAAACTCGAATCCCCCATTTTTCTTATTCCAAAGTAAAAAAATTCAAAATTTTGTACATATACGTGGGCCATAGTAAGACAACTCGCGTATACGTAGGTTGCTCCATTACAACCCGCATACATCGGATTTTGTGCTCAAAAATTAAAAAATATGTCGGGTTTCCATGCCATGTCATGAGATCCATGATCCTTGACCTTCCATATATTAGAAACACTCTGAACCAACCCTTCAAGTCCATTTGGAGGCTATAAATTGAGTCGTATTCAAGCCTTTAATTAATTCAAGAAAGAGAGCAAATACACTTTGGAGAAATTTCACTTCATATTGAGTCTGCATCCATTTGTCCTTGAAAGTATGCATTTCGTTTGTTCAGCCCCCCAAGCTCTTACTGTGTCGAGAAGGAGAAACTTAATTACTCCTACTGTTGAAATAATGTAACTGCAAAGTGTATTCTAATTATTATTTGATATATTATTCATTGGATCAATCCCCATTGTGGATTGATCATGTTGGCTACTGTAAAGGACCAAATCCTGTTTTGTGGATTGGCCATAATGCAATTGTAATAGGCAGAAAGAGAAGTCAGCCCCATAATATATTATAGAATCCCCATAATATAATAAAGGTGGTTATAACCACCCAGAAGAAGAAGTCGGCCCTGCCAGTGAAAAGACACTTCCACACGTGCCAGACTTGTTTAAATAAGGAGTCTTGTGCCTCACTTAGACACACACTCACTTGTTCATTGAGAGACAAGTTTCAGAGCTGCAGTTGGAGAAGAGAGAGAGAGAGGCACATCTTTGGGAGAGGACTTTCTATACTTGTTTGAGTTATCTCTTGGCATTGTATTGGCTATCTATATTAAGGAAGTTTTGTTGGGTTTTCTACCCCATGAGGGTTTCCCAGGATAAATGATGTGTCTCTTGTGATTTTGTATTTCTCAGTGATCCTATCTTATGATATTGTTATCTATTGAAATGAAAAGAACTCTAATAATAGCTTAAACCTTAACACCTACTACTTGTGAGCTTGCCTTTGCGGAGGATTGAAGTGGTCAAGTCCAAGGTGGAGGGACTTAGTTTCTCGGTTTCAATATGTGTCGTTACAAAAGTTTGTCACCTATGTACTTCTGTTGATTACATTAATAGAAATACTTTTTTCTCGTCCAATTATATGTTGCAAATATTTGTATTACTTTCCACGAGAATATTTTTTATACATGTTAATGGATTATGCTAGTTTATATGCTAACGTTTCATATAATTTCCATATGCTTGTGTATCTTGGATGTTGAGGACAAGTTGCAGGTATCAAGTGTTGGATTGTGAGATCAACTGTGGTCTTCTTCGGACATCCAGATGAAGTAGGTTTCTTTCCTTCCTTTTGTTAGCATTTCCATTTGTCTAGCATACTTGAGATTATAGTCGATTTCTGGGTGTTGTTGCGTCTGTTGTGGTTTACCCCAAGCCATAGAGAGATTTTATTTGTAATAGAATTGGTGACTCAACTTGGGAGATCTCCCTTTTGGGGTTATTTGATGATTTTTCTCCTTCACTGCTCTCTGTTTTCCTGAGTTTCTATGCCACCTGTTGCTTGACAACCTCTGTTTTACTTTGTATTTGAGTTTCTTGGCCTAACCCTTACCCAATCAGTTTATTTCTTGGAATATATGGGTTTTCCCTTGAGAGTCACGTACATACATGTGTTGTGTGTGTTTAGGGTGCATACATATGCTCCTATTCCCTGGACAGTTGCATACATTATTTTCAAGTCTTTTTGGCTAGGTGTAGTGTTTTCTGGGTGAGTTTTGCTAGTTGCTAAGACTTCTCGGTTCCCTGTTCTGTTTGTTGAGTACCTACAGAGTGATATGAAGATGTGTCATTGTTGATTTTTTTGGGAAAAAACATTTCTTGTCATTTTTGTCATTTGTTGTCCTTGCATTACTGGTTTGGGTAATAACTTATTGGTGTCCTTATTGGCTTGTCTTCTAGTGCTTGTGGTGGGGTCTGCCTAAGAGGTTGTTTACTCAGTCCTTGCATTTTCATTTCATTATATTGAAAATACCCTTTTTTTTCTTTTTCAGGATTTTATTTAGAGAATTTGCACTTTTGTTTTCATTACATTAGTTATGACATGTTAGGAAAGATTTCACTTCATTGAAATTGAAGAGATTGCAGCCCATGCACAACATTTAGAAGCATACCATTTCTTTGAAAAACAAGACTAGTACTTAACAATATTTTTACATTTGTTTCTTTTTATATGCTGAGTAATAACACCATTAGTTTCATGATCACACCTCTTGAGTGCATAAACAATTTTAGGATCTAGGGCCTTGGAATAGGATTTTGTGAGTAAACTTCTCCAAGGCTATAAAACTCAACGTATGCGTTTGACCAGGGAGTGGTGAAACCCATTGTATAATTGGTGTCCTTGAGAGGCTCCACTTCCACCAAAGTTAAACATGAGGTCACGTGAAGTTGGTTGCAGAGATAACCCTCTAATATCTTCCTACCATCAGAGATATTTATGGGGTTCTATTCGTATATGGGGGTTTCACTAGTTCCTTTACCTCCATGAGAGGCAGTGCTTTCGAGACTTTAGGCTTTGCTACCCTGCCCATACAATGGACTGGAACTGTGACTTCTCGCCTGAGCATTGGTTATACCATGGTGACCATAGTTGATTGACCTAGGTACCCACACAGGTTACTGGCATGGGTTATTCTACAGGTACCCTGAGTCAGATAGGGATTAGACAACACACAGACTTTATGGAGGATTTTCTCTTCGGAGGAATTTGAAGGACTGTGCTGTGAATCCCACAAGGGTCCTTATAACTGATTATGTTACCTCCACTATAGTGTTCGAGAGTCTCATCCCCTCCTAGGAGAGGCATACCTTCTTTAGTTCGAGAGGTCACTTTTCAACCATCCTCACTTGTTTGCGTGCATTTGAATTCTAATTTTATTTATGAGTGTGCTCTTTGTATATTAGTTGGCCTTAGGATTTTTCTTTGTGTCACTATTTTTGAATCATCGTGGATAGAGACTAGCCTCTTCGTCGGTCTTGTCGACTCTTGAATCAATTACCATAGTTTGGTCTGATACCAAATCCACCTCCTAAAAGGCGTAGAATTAATAAACATGGTACGAACATCTCCACCGCTTAGGCTCACGATCATCCCATTTTTGAGTGTTGATTTGACTCCAACCACCACTATGGTTAGTGGATCCCCCATGACTCCCTCTGTTATCACTACCCTGTCCTTGAGCTTAGCTCAGTCCATGGGGATGAATCCTTATATATTTTTGAATGGTATGACTTCGTCATCATCAATATCCTCTCTCCCTGGCACCTTTTTCACGTGGATACCTTGTTATAGTAATGAGTCGACACCTTTAGCCTCTAATCCTTTTTCTTTTGGTATGCTGAATATGACTTTGCACACATTGTCTTCCTTTCTGACACCTAATGTTAATGCTAGTTTTGGGTCGGGGGGCACGTCACCTCCTGATAACCATTTCCCATTTGGTGGGGGGCATATCCCTCATTCATTTCCTATGATGGGGGGATTGAATCCTCCTTACTTCGAACCTAACCCTAGTTATAATTTTAAAGGATGGAATGGAAAAATTGGCGGTGTTTCTAGCTCATATATCCCGTTTGTCTATCTGTCGTCCACAATGCCTTTTCCCGTGAATGGTTTTCTCCTGGAAATTCCTCCTCTAACCTCTGGTATTACATCAGGGTGGAATCATTTTTCTATGGGAAACCCCTGCATGGAGTTCCTTCTTCAAAGGGAATTGTATATCCTCACATGGGTAATCTATATCATATCACTTTTTCCTCGCATTGAGCATTCCCATATGGGATGACACCTTCACAGTCTTTCATGCAACCAACCTCTACAAGCCATGTTGGGGATTTGCAACCAACCGTTGCAAGTCATGCTGGGGGCATGACTCTAGTCATTGATAGTCATACTGGAAAAACATACCAACCTATGTTAGTCATGTTGGAGATTCATCAACAACCTCTGCAAGTCATGTTGGAGATTATCTACTAGCCTCTACAAGTCATGCTGGGAGCATGTCACCAACCACTGCAAGTCATGCTGGGGGCATTCATATGATTGAGAATCCTAGATGTATAGGACGTAAGCCCAAGTTCCATTGTAAACTTTGCAAAGGAGATCACCTAACTTGTTTTTGCCCTGCTATTGTTGGGGTATGAGATCCTATTCAACCAATGGTTGAGGAAGCAACTGTGCCAATGAAATATTTGGCTGACACCACTCTTGTTTTTGGGGGTGATGTATATGTTGAACATGTTGTATCACATCCTATTCAACCAATGGTTTAAGAAGTGGCTATGTCGACAAAATCTTTGGTCGATCCCACTCTTCTCTTGGAGAGTGACAAGTCTAAGGAAGTGACATCGTCGATGCAATATTTGGCCAATCCCACTCGATGCATTTCTAGTTCAGTACCTTCTGAACAAGGGGGCATTCCACTCTCTCTGATTACCCTCCCTCCAAGTCCTAGGATGGTTTCCTTTGATTGTAATGATCTTGTAGAGCCTCACCTTCCTTCTTCTGTACCCTTCCAGATAATGGTTGGGGTTAATAAAATAGGTGTTCATTGATGTATTGTGGAGGAAGGATCCTCTGCAAGTATTTTATCCTCCTCGGCTTGGAAAGATTTTTGTTCTCCCAAGCTTGTGTCAACTATCAGTGAGTTGTTGAATTTCAATAGAAGACCTGCACAAAAGCCCTGGCCTTCCCCTATGGGCCCGAGTAATCAGGTGTTTCCTCTTGAGTATGATCTTGTTGTTTGTGAGAACTCGAGCCCTGATGTTTGTGAGATTTCGATCCTCGGTTTCATGGATGTTGAGTTGCCTTCATATAAGGCTATCCTTGAAGCTATGATTTTTGGATTTTCAACCTCTTCCTGAATGAGAGACTTTACAATTTGGTTACCAAAGAATCCCTTGGCCTGAGCCTAGCAATGGGATATATCTAGGGAACTACTATGAAAGAAACAAGGCTGTGTGGTCCTCTGTACATATTGTACTTTTAGTTTTTCTTGTTTTCAAGTTATGTATCCCTTAACACATGTTTTATCATAGGTTTCTATATTAGACTTATTAACTTCTGGGTAAGTTCTTTTGGTCTTATATACAAGAATTTGGAGACATTTTCTTTGGTTCGTTTCTTTATGTTGATCCGTTCTGACAGGTAATGGTCTCGAAACTGGCATATAGGTTGGATTTTCCCCTTCATGTGTTTTTGCATTATCTGTTTCTTGATTCTTTCGGCCTTAGGATCGACCCCACTGAGTTGCAATATTGAACCTTCTATGTTGTAATTCACGTGGTAGATCCTACCTTCCATGGGTGTCCTAACTTAGACCCCCTTTTCATTTTGGTGCCCATGCTGTAAGTTTTCTATTAGGCTCGAGAGTCCTATTTATCCCCACCATGACATTGTGTTTGAACCTCATTCTTCTTTCTCAATCTCATTTTGACCACTACCTATGGGACTCCCTCCATTATGTGTTGCTCAGAACATCATCCTAGAGTCTTAGTTAATCTCTTTTCTGACTCCCTAAAATGAAAAGATTTCCGAGTGAGCTTGTCTCTTTCACACTCATTAAATGGATTTGAAAGGACGTCTATTTTGGTATAAGTTTAACCATTTTTAGGACCAAATAGAATAATTATGAAAAATGAATACTCTAGTCACCATTGGCTAGAAGAGTTCTCCTTGGTATTGTTTTATGATTTTTAGGCCAAGGGGATTAAATCTGTAAAAAACAACATTATTGAAAGTTTCTTTCTAGTGTCAAGTTGTAATTTCATTTTATCACCCTGCAAGCATTTTTGAGTCTAATGTTGACTCCTTCTTTTTTGTTATAAGCCTATTGCCCCAACAATTCTCAGTATTCGCTAAGTAGTGCCTTCCATCTATCCTTTGCAGCATGACACCCTTTACCCCAAGAGGAAAAATTCCCCCCAGTGTCCATATCCCACATGTGTTCCCTTGCATCACGCATAAGTATGTTCCATTGCATGGAACTTGTTGGCTTGCTCGCGACACTCATTTCCTCTCTTATATCATAGCATTTTTCCGCTTCTAAAAAACAAAAAAAAAGAAGGGCGAGAAAAGAGTATTTTCTCCTATCGGAAATAATCATGTTGCCTTTGAACATAGCACACAGTTTTGCGTCCATTCATCAAAGGTTTGGGTTCAGTATGGCCTTAGGAAGTTGCAGTCGTTACTCAGAGTTAGTCTCCTTCGACTGGTTATTCTTCCAGTCCCTATGGAGAGTTTGTCGATGCCTCTTGTGTCACAAACTTTTGTCAATGATCAGTGTTAAGTCTATGTTGCATGTGTTATCCATCCACCTCATGCTCTTGTTCAAAGGAAGTATAATCCCGTGTCGTCCATTCCTCATAATTCTTGACTTTGCATGTCAGCCATCCCCTTACAAGTGAATCTCATAATCATATGAAGTTGTTTTCCTACCTTGCACCTTGGGCATACTTTTATCATTGGTAGGCGACCTTGAACCAAACATATGACATCTTTCCATTGGTCATTTATTAGGGGTTTTATCTTATGTTCGACGACAAGAAATCTATTCACACATTGGGATTCATGCAGTGTCTTGGATTCCATTAGACCCTATTGGTGTTTTCCTTTCCTTTGTCGGTAGCTGTCATCATTGGATGCTAGTTAGAGGGTCTCTTTCATTTACCACTTGCATCTGGTGCACACAAGAGACGCACATGGTCGTTGGTTCATGAACATATTATTTGTCTGAGTTCTTCCTAATCATCAAGATATTGTTTTGTACCTCATGTTGGATGATGAGAGATTACTTAATGCTCTCCTTTCAGCTTGTCTCATTCCATCGACTTCAACTAATTTATTCTAGAATTGATATCTAGAGTCATAAGAGTACCTAGAGGCTTGTAGTCATTAGTGGCAGGTTCTCCCACCACCAATAGTTGGGAATACATCAATGTCCCCTGATCGATGGATTCTTCAAGTGTTTGACCTCAACACCTTTATTCACACTTGTGGAATGTACTCGGTGCCTTGAAACCTACTTTCATTATTGGTGGGTTGTCTCGTGTTTGTTAACGATATACCTCAATGAACTGTAATCAAACGAAGCCTCATTGTGTTCGACTCCAACTCCTTTATTCACATTATGTAGACTTGCACCTTCGACGGATAATGTAGAAGACCTCCACTTCATAGTAGAAACATCCCATATCTACTGCTATCTTTCATTAGACCAATACTTATATGGCTTTAATGATCATGGAAGATCAAATTATACTACATTGCATACAAATATCTTCAGCTGATTTTGAGACCAGAATTCACTGTGTTTTGTTTGGGACTATGATTACCTATGACATATGCCTACTTTGTATTTCCTATTCATGGCCATTAACAACTATTTTTTATATATCCACATGGATCTGCAATGTACTCCATATTGGCAACCATGTGTATAGAGTCAATATGAATTGTAATATTCTCATGGGTGACTAGTTCTTCCAGCTAGGTCCTTATTACTCCTTTGACCTCACACATTAGGGGGAATCTGTTATAGAAATTTTTTCCACACTCCATGCATCTTGCTTTGATGGCCTTCCCTTTCCCTCTGTAGACTCAAATCCCCCATTTTTCTCATTCCAAAGTAAAAAATTCAAAATTTTGTACATATACGCGGGCCATAGTAAGACAACTCTCGTATATGCATGTTGCTCCATTAAAAAATATGTCGGGTTTTGTGCTAAAAAATTAAAAAATATGTCGGGTTTCCATGCCATGTCACGAGATCCATGATCCTTGACCTTCCATATACTGGAAATGATCTGACCTAACCCTTCAAGTCCATTTGGAGGCTATAAATTGGGCCATATACAAGCCTTTAATTAATTCAAGAAAGAGAGAAAAGACACTCTGGAGAAATTTCACTTCATATAAAGTCTGCATCTCTTTGTCCTTGAAATTTTGAACTTCTTTTGTTCAACCCCCCAAGCTCTTCCTATATCGAGAAGAAGAAACCCAATCACTCCTACTACTTGTGAGCTTGCCTTTACGAAGGATTGAAGGGGTGAAAGCCCAGGTGGAGGGACTTAGTTTCTCGATTCATATATGTGCCGTTACAAAAGTTGGTCACCTATGTACTTATGTTGATTACATTAATAGAAATACTCTTTTCTTGTCCAATTATATGTTGCAAATATTTGTATTACTTTCCCTAGGCATATTTGTTATACATGTTAATGGGATTATGCTAGTTTACATTTCCATGAAAAAAGAGTAATTCTATTCATCCGAAGAGAACTAAATTACATTTTTTAGGTTCCTTAAGTATGACCCCATCATGGGTATAGTGAGAAGAAAAAAACCCCGAGGGGCCCTGAAACTAGCTAATAATCCACAAAGAAAAATACCATAGTAAGCGCTGGGAACAACCTGATATAAGTAAAAAAAGAACCAAAGAATCACAGGGAACCCTACCATGAAGGACACACTAGGAAAAAAAAAATACCAAGATAAACCTACAAGAAGAGCATACGCCAAAGAGAAACCATAGACATCAGAAGGACCAGGTTAGAGCAGTAAGAAGCTCCCACATTGAGTAAAAACTAGAAAGCCACAACACTAATGAAGACCCCCTCGAACACCAGAAAAAGAGAAACCAGAAAGCCACACGCCCCCCAAAAGGACCTCAAAGTTCCTGCTCCACTGCACACCCTTAGCGAGGACCTCAAAGATTTGACCCAAAACCCCTTCTAAGATGAGGAAGAGAAAAGACATCGAAAACCACCAATAAGAACCCAATCTGGGCATACATCAAACCCTAGACATCCAACAAAGCCAGATAAATTCCAAAATGACTGAAGCAACATAATCAATCAGAACCATCCATGTAAGAACAATCGACTATGGTAGATCTGGCAGAAGATGAGATCAGATACCAGCCCCAGAAAGAGTGGCAAGAAGGGAGACAAATCAACTAGATCCGTGCTTATGAACACAAGGTCGTCAATGACAGACCAAGATACAAAACCTTTGCACACAAACAGAGCCTCTAGTGGCAAGTGAACCCCCAGGGAAAAAATATCTAGTCATTGAAAACGAAGCAGGAGGACTACGGAAACTACATATCTGGATCCTCCTCCCAACATATCTGCAATAATGCAGAAAAGACCAAAAATGGTCCCACGCAGTAGCTACAAACTCTATAAGGAGTGAAGAAACATCGATCCAGATCCACAACATCTCGGCCTAGAAGAGATGTAACGTGAACAGGGACGTCGGGAAAAAAAGAGCACAAAAGCTGCAACTCAGGCTGTGGCTAGGAGAACCCTAGCAACAACCCCGTCCAAAATTCATGTTTAGTATTATGCTAGTTTATATGCTAATGTTTCATATAATTTTCATATGCTTGTGTATCTTGGATATTGAGGACACGTTGTAGGTATCAAGTGTTGGATTGTGAGATCAATCGTGGTCTTCTTCGGACGTCCAGACGAGGTAGGTTTCTTTCCTTCCTTTTGTTAACATTTTCGTTTGTCTAGCATACTTGAGATTAGAGTCGATTTTTGAGTGTCGTTCTGTCTGTTGTGGTTTACCCCAAGCCATAGAGATATTTTCCTCATAAAATTCACAACTAAAATATTAAAATCGACCCTTGAATTGCAAAATGGTGCTACCATTACCACCCACCCTTTTAGGTTAAATTGAAACTTTTTTGAAACCATGACCTTGACAATTCATACTATTGTAGTGAAAATTGTAAAATCAATCCCCAAATTGAAAATAGGTCCCACTAATAACACCCTCTTCATTTTTTGGGTTTAAAATTATAACATTTTTTAAACCATGGCTTGAAAGGCCATCAAATAATATTGTAAAAATACAAAAAAGGGGGGCAGTTTAAAATATAGGAGAAAAAACAAATTTTTTAAAATAAAAGAAAAAATTACATACATTTTAAATTAAAAAAATAAAAGAAAAAATAAAAATGGAACCCCTCACCTTTCTTTTAAATAAAAAACCCAAAAATTATTTAAAAAAAAAAAACACAATTAAAACAAATTAAAAAAACACAATTACCCTACCTATGTTGGTTGGGCTTCCCAAGAAGGATGCATGCAAAGGAATCTAGGTAGACAAACTCTTTTGATCACATATTTGATCGAGTGGTTGAAGCAATTGACCCCATGAAGTGATTGAGGATTCACTCATCTAGATCTATGCCCATGTAGCTCAACACCACAACAAAGGAGGGGCGAGAGGAAGGTATAGATGCATCAGGGACCGAGTCATTTTATGCACCAATGTCATAAATAGCATAAGAGGAATGCACCATCTAAGAAGATGAATTAAAATTGGCATAATATTTTGAAGACACTACGATAGAACTAAAATATTGCGTTGGAATTTGGCACTGTCTTCAGAAGCCATTGTCTCAGCATCACCTTGACCTCACCTTTATTCACCTTCTTGCAGGCCAAATCCAATCATTGTATTTGAGAAACGAGTGCCTTGACATAGGCATATGCTTCAGATAGAAAATTATATGAAGTATCCTTCAACTACTTATTAGTAGGTAGGGTTTATCTAGGGAAATAAGTGCAATACTAATTTCTTAGAACTTGGCCTCTGAATCTACGATCGCCTAAAGACTACTGCCACTTGTTGAGATAAATGAATCCATTCACATGAATTAATTATCAAGAGATAAAATCCCGCGTTTCATTTTTTAAACCCTACATTTCAAAGTTCATAGATGATAGTCCATCTTCAGGGGATTTCCATGTCGAGGATGTTAATATTATGGTAGCTGCGGGAGGTATTTACCTCCATGTGTGAACCTGACGAGAATAGGAGACTCCAGAAAGCAAGAGAAAACCCTAATGAGTTGGCTAATAACCCTATAAATCTTGTCGGCTCAAGAAGATAATTTATATTAGGTTATTAGCCTCCAAGAGAAGAAGTCGGCCATAAATAATAATAATATACTGAATAGACACATATCCAGAAGGAGAAGTGGGCCCCAACAAATATGGAAGAACCAGTATAAATACAGGGCACCAGTTCTCATTTGACAACATCTCAGAATTGCAGACAACAAGTGGTGTGCACTACAGTTCCCAGTTTGATGCACACGTGTGGAGGAGAGATGCAGGTGCAACTACTGCAACCAATAGTCTCAGTATTGTCTTGGACTATCTCTTGGCTAGGGTTTGGACTATCTGATCAACTATTGTTGGTGCGCTATCCTTGGAGGAAGATGCACTACACCTTGTTTGACTATCTAGCATAGGGTTTTCTTCCGGAGTAATTCTCAGTCAAGGTTAAGGTGCTCGGAGGGTGGCTTAGGCCTATGGCTGGGTGACGAGGGTATCATCAATGGTAAAATGAGCACACCATCTTCTCTATTCTAACAGGTTATGGGCCCACACACCTCCTTCATTCAGTCTAAACGCTGGAAGGAAACATAGCTGCTAGGATATTGAGCTCGTTGAGGAACTGCTGCTAGGGTTAGTAGCAGAAGCAGCTCCCAAGACACTGTTTCTAGGGTTACTAGGAGGAGCAGTTGCAGAAACCCTAATCCTCTTGTTGAGGCACCTTAAGTGAATGGATTGACCTAATCTTCGGACAGATCAGTGTGCCCTAGCCTAGCGCATCTCTTGGCACTCTCAGAAGGCCAAGACGTGAAGTTTGGATTTCTGGTCAAATCTAGGGTTTGACCAAGTCAAGTAGCCATGACGAACTCTATGAAGTCTGAGAACAAGTTAGATGGAACCTCTAATTTTAGAGCATGGAAGAAAAGGATTGAACTCATCCTTGCCAAGAAT
>ML806181.1:232453-249739 GCA_009831015.1 Picea engelmannii
TTATTATATGAAATTATCTCTTTTTCAAGGCGTTGAGTACTTTTCCTGAGGTTTTTCTATGCTATATTGATGTTTGGTTCTTAACATTCTGGGTCATACATTAGATCATACTTTGCCATGTTTGTGTGTAGTTGTATTTCTCTCAGTGGGCCATTATCATTATTATGGGAGCCCTGATTTTAGCATAATAAAATCATTCTCAACATTGGTTTTCCCTCTGGGGTATCTACCCAAAAATATTGGTGTTCATGTGTGCATAATTTGGTTTCTAGTATTTTCTTCCGCTAGATTTATTGAGTTGAATATTTAAATAGTATATATATTTTTTGTGAGCTGCTATTCTGATTTGCAGTAAGGAAATGATTAGATAAAAATATACCAAGGTGATGGAGTCAGAGGTTTTCAACATGGAATCAGAGCATGTGCTCTGAAGGGAAGAAAAATATTAGATCCATAGTAGTTGTGGCATATCTATTAGATCTGCAGGAGATCTAAGTAGATTCATAAACAATAGGAAGAAATCAAAGGACAAATTTTAGGGGAACAATTTTATTGAGGAAGAACCAGGTTTTTGCAGGTTTACAAAGGTGTACATGGGTCATAGAAGGGACACTCGCATACATATGAGGGAGTCTTTGAGCACAATTTCATGTATGAGGGATACACATATGCGAGATCTAGTGGTGACAGTCACATAAATTCCGTACAGGTCAGTACAGGGGAAGTTTTCAGTAACAGGTTATTTCTAGGGTAGGTTATCAAGCCTTAGGGATGAAAATAACATTGTTAAGAGTTGAAGACAAATTGGATGGAGCATCCAATTTCCTCTCTTGGAAAGAAAGAGTAACTTTTGTGTTTAAGGAGTATGACCTTTGGTAATTAGTGGAAAAAATAGTTGTTCCGCCGACAGATCCAACAACTTTGGAAGCTCACAACAAGAGGTCAAATCACAGAGGGTCATATTGGATTAAATGAAGGATCATCTAATTACTCACTTATTTGAGAAGAAGATGACCAAATAGATGTTTGATGCCTCGTTAGGGTTATTCCAAAGCACAAACACAAATAGGAAGATGGTCTTAAGGAATAAACTTAGATCGGTGCAGATGTCTAGATATGAAAATGTTACCCATTACTTGACGAGGATCACACAACTACATGATTAGTTTGCAATCATAGGGGATAAAACAGAGGAAACAGAGCTCATGAATGTGGCATTGAATGGTATTCCCAAGTCACGGGAACCATTTTTCAAGGGATTTCACACTCAGGAACATCTCCCAGATTGGTAGAGGCTTTGGGATGATTTCATATAGGAAGAGACTCGGGAGGAGTCTAAGGGAAACAAGCAGGGTGGTAGTGAAGAGAACTTGTCTCTTGTCAGTAAGACAAGGAAGGGAAAAATAAAGAATTATATCAAGAAGGGTAACGCTGATGGAGGTTCATCACAACCAGGGAAGAAGAAGGACTTGAGTAAAGTTAAGTGCTTATCATGTCATAAAAATGGACATTATGCATCTTAGTGTCCAGAGAAGAAGAAGAAGGGTAACAAAAAGATGCAGATATCAACATCAATAGAGAAAAAACTTGATGAGTTTGCAACGAATTTTGAGAAGGATTGCTCATTGGTTTCTTGACTTTCGACCAGTGCAACTGTGAGGAGTGTTTGGTTATTGGAAAGTGGTGCATCTCGTCATATGAAAAAATAATAGGAGATATTTAGTAGTTTGATGTAGAGGGACTCGAATCTTCATGTGCAACTTGGTGATGATACTAGGTATACAGTGAAGGGAGAGGGAACATTTATGTTCTAGCTTGAGTCAGGAGGTTTTTTGGATGCCCAAGATGTGCTTTACATACCAAGTTTGAAGAAGAATTTTCTTTCAGTCTCAAATATGGAGGACATGAGATTTTTCGTTTCTTTTCAGAGAGGGAAAATACTCATACGTCTAGAGAATGTTATCCCAGACAACACAATGGTCGTTAGGGTTAGAGAAGGAACCTTATACATGTTGTAGGGAAAACATGTTCAGGCCTTGGTACATGACAATGAAATCATATGTGAGTTGTGGCACATAAGGTTGGGACACCTACACTTCAGGGCATTGTTGATTCTGAGGGGGATTGTTACAAGTATTCTAGAGTACAATATCGAACAACAGGGAGTGTGTAGAGGGTGTGCACTTGGAAATAATTCCAAGACTATTTTTTAGAGCAATGAGACTAGGTCCATGGGGATATTGGATCTTATCCATTCAGATGTGAGTGGCCCAATGTCAGTATCATCATTACAGGGATCATCATACTATGTGACATTATTGATGATTTTTCCAGGAAAACCTAGATCTTCTTTATGAAGACCAAGGATGAGGTCTTCAATTGGTTTTAGGAGTTTAAAGATCAGGTGGAGAATCAGTCAGGTAATAAGATCATGGTATTGATGTTGGATAATGGGGGAGAATACACCTCCAATGACTTCAAGTATTTCTACAAGGAAGTAGGGATCAAGAGGGAGACAACTGTCTCATACAACCCTCAACAGAATGGGGTTGCAGAGAGAAATAATTGATCCATCATTGGTTCTTCCAGAGCTATGATACATGACTAGGAGTTGCCTATGTTTCTGTGGGAAGAGGCATGTGATAGTGTATGTGCAGAACATGAGTCCTGATAGGATATTGGGGGAAAAGACTCCAGAGGAGGCATTCTCAAGAGTCAAGCCAGAGATAAGACATTTGAGGATATTTGGTTTTCCAGTCTACATTCATGTGCCTATGGAGAAGAGGATGAAGTTGGAGCCTTTAGGATAGAAGGGTATATTTTTTAGGTATAATGAGACCTCAAAGAGTTACAAGATCTTCATTCCACTGTAGAGAAAGACATTTTTGAGTAGAGATGTTAAGTTCGCGGAGAACTTGAGCATCTAGGATATCTCAAGAGTCATGAACAGTGAAAGAGGACGAGGATAATCAAGCTCTGAAGGATGAGAAACAATCAATAGTTTAGACTTCAGGCGGGACAGAGGAGTTATCCCCTTCTAGTCCCATCAAGAGACTCAGGTGGCTATTATAGACATTAAGGGATGCTGGTGAGGCTCCTAGGATTACCATCATAGAGCGCATGCCTCTAATAATGTTTCCAAAGTCTATGATGCTTATGAGTAGCATCATTGATTCTAAGCCTTCCATTTTTGAGGAAGCAACAAATCATCAGTTATGGTGGGATTCCATGGTAGAGGAGTACACCTCTATTATGAGGAATGATGTTTGAGACATAGTGCGACTGAAGGGGAAGTCAATTGTGAGTTCCAAGTGGCTCTACAATATCAAACATGTTGCATATGGTAGCATCGAGAAGTTCAAATCAAGGTTTGTGGTGAGAGGGTTCTCCTATTAAGAGGGAGTGGACTACGAGGAGACATTTTATCCAGTCGCCAAGTATGCTTCTATTCGACCTGTTATTTCTATTGCTTTAATTATGAGGTGGAGGTTACATCAAATGGATGTGAAAAAACCTTTCCTCAACAAGATCATTGAGGAAGAAGTATACATAGAGAAACCTTAGGGCTTTGAGGTACATGGGAGGGAGTCTCATGTGTGTAGGATTGAGAAATCCTTGTACAGACTCAAAAAGACACCCATGGCATGATATTCCAGGATTGACAGATACTTGCAAATTATGGGTTTTACCAAGAGTGAGGTAGATCCTAACTTGTATTTCATAATTGTAGGGGAAAATCCACTCATCTTGGTTATATATGTCGTTGCTTTATTTCTCAAATGTGCATAGGATCTTATTATATGGTGCAAAGAGGATTTATCTAGTGAGTTCGAGATGAAGGACATTGGCTTGATGCATTATTTCTTGGGGTTAGAGGTATAGCATGTATCGAGAGAGATATTCCTTGGTCAAGGGAAGTATGTGGTTGAGATATTGAGGAGATTTAGGATGGAGCACTATAAAACGATGGCTACACCTATGGTTACCAATCTAAAGAAGGTTATCACTTCAGATTCAAAGTTGGTGGATCCCAGGATATACATGCAGTTTATAGAGTCCCTGATGTATTTGGTCAATACCAAGACAAATATTTGTTTTTCTATGAACACCTTGAGTCAGTTCATGGTGGATCCGAGGTAGGTACATTGGATAGTAGCAAAACATGTGCTTAGGTACTGGAGAGGTACATTGGAGTATGGATTGAGGTATGTTGGAGAAGATAGAGTGGAGTTCCAAAGATATATAAAATCAGATTGGGAAGGCAGTGCAGTAGACAGAAAGAGCACCTTGGGGTGATACTTCAACTTGGTATCAATAATGATTACTTGGTTCAGAAGGAAGCAAACTCCTATAATGCTCAATTCAACAAAGGTAGAGTATATGACAACAAGTATGGCTAGTATTGAATCCATTTGGATTGAAAAGTTGCTTACATGTTTATTTGATTAGGAGTTGGATCCTATGATGATATACTGTGATAATATGAGTTGTATCAAACTCTCGAAGAATCCAGTATTCCATGGCAGGTCCAATCATATTGATATTAGATACCACTTCATCCAATATAGGATCCATAAGGGAGCAATGCAGCTTTAGTATATTTCCACAAATGAGCAGGTTGCAGATGTTTTGACCAAACCCTTAGAGAAAGGGAAGTTTTTGTTCTTCAGAGACAAACTTGGAGTGGTGTAGAGTACCTTCCTCGCTAAGAGGGAGTGTTGATGCTAGTGGTAGCATCAGACATATTTTTTCATAGGTCTATGTGTCTAGATGTGTGGGAATCATCCAAAGCCTTCTATTCTTCAATTTACTTTAATTAATGTAATTATTAAAGTAAATTTATTTTATTGATTATTTATTTATTTAATTAATTGAGTTATTTAAGGAAAGTGATAAAAGTAATTAGCATGTAATCTTAGCATGTAAATATCAAGTGAGGTGATAAGTAATCTCTGTTAAGGATTAAGCTATTATTAGGTTTCTTTTCAATTTACTAGATAACCATATCATAGATAGGATCACTGAGAGAAACACAATCACAAGAGTGAACAAGCATTTATCCTGGGAAACCCTCAAGGGGAAGAAAACCCAACAAAACTTCTTTAATATAGATTCAATAACCAAGTACCATAGCCAATCCAATGCCAAGACAATAAACCAAACACTAGAGAATATCCTCTCCCAAGAAATGCACCTCTCTCTCTTCCTTCTTCCGATAGCTGGTAACTGCGGCTTCCTTAAATACTTGTACACTAGATGAGTGAGCTGAGTGAGTGAACAAATGAGTGGTTGGTTTCCTTTATTTATACAAACTGACAAGCATTGAAAGGAAGTGTCTCTTCATTAGCATGGCCGACTTGTCTTTTTGGGTGGTTAGAACCACTTTAATTTTCTTGGGGGCTGACTTCTTAATTTTCATATTACAATTAGGGTTTGACCAATCCGCAAACAGGGATTTGGTCAATTACAATGCCCAACATGATCAATCAACAAAAGGGGATTGATCTAATGAATAATAAATCAACAATAAATAGAATACTCTTTGTAGTTACAATATTTCAACACTTCCCCTTAACAAGAAGGGTATTCTACAACATCATCAGGAGAGAGAGAGAGGGAAACACCATCAACTGGGTAACAACATCAACTGGATAACACCATCAACTAGGTAACAACATCCACTGGATAACATCATCAACTGGGCAACAACATCAACTAGATATCATCATCAACTGGGTAACAACATCAACTGGATAACAAGAGGCATCAATATAATCCACTTGGTGATATGGCATCACGATCATTGATTGGTTCTCCATGAATCCATATTAAATAAGTTGTGTTCTCTTTATCTTCTCGCATACGATACTCTTTCTTTCTTTCATCTTCATGCAGAATATACTCTTTCTTATCTTCACAAAAAATATATCTTATCTTCATACACAAGATGTCTTATCTTCACACGGAAGATATTCTATGAGTTTTTCCATTCCTTTTATGTTCTCCCTTCTCTTGTAGTCATCTATCTCACTCATCCACTAGGGAGGACTACTACCATAGCCTCACTACTAGTCATCCCACATGAACTAGAGAAGCTAAGATGCTAGCCTGGGAAATACTAGACTCCCTTTCCATGATCCACGCAGGATCACGACAAAAAAATCAAGAGCCAACTAACCATTCCACATGGTCAAGGTTTGTGTTCTAGACTACTCAATCCTTGGCCAGAGGAGAGTATCTTCCCACTGCCCCTTGGAGAAACTGTTAAAGTTTCAACTATTATTAGGTTACTTTTAAATTTACTAGATAACCATATCATAGATAGGATCATCGAGAGAAACACAATCACAAGATACACAACATTTATCCTGAGAAACCCTCAAGGGGAAGAAAACCCAACAAAACTTCTTTAATATAGATTCAATAACCAAGTACAACTCCAGAATAACTCTCTCTCTACGAGAGACAAACTACCATGATGCTAGACCAGAAAATAGCCAAGACAATAATCAAAACACTAGAGAATATCCTCTCCCAAGCAACACGCCTATCTTTCTTCCTTCTTCCGACAACTGCATCTTCCTTCAATACTTTCACACTAGATGAGTGAGCTATGTGTGTGTACAAATGAGTGGCTGGCTTCCTTTATTTATACAAACTGGAAAGCGCTGAAAGGAAGTGTCTCTTCACTGGTAGGGCCGAATTGTCTTTCTGGGTGGTTAGAACCACTTTAATTTTCCTGGGGGTTGAATTCTTAATTTTCATATTACAATTAGGGTTTGACCAATCCACAAAAGGGGATTTGGTCAATTACAATGCCCGACATGATCAATCCACAAAAGGGGATTGATCTAATCAATAATATATATTTTATATTTTACTTTATCCACAAAATGGGATAAGAATATTCATTGTAGTTACACAATATTTAAACACTCTGTCTTAACAATAAGAATATTCTTTATCTTTTGATAGGTCACTGGATGTCATCATCAAATGAACAACATCATTTGGGAAATATCATCAACTGGACAACAACATCAACTGGATAACATCATCAACTGAGAAACATCATCAACTGGGTAAAAACATCAACCAGATAACATGAGGCATCAATATAATCCACTTGGTCATCTGGCAGCACGATCACTGACTGGTTTTCCATGAATCCATATTAAAGAAGTTTTGTTTTCTTTATCTTAACACAGAAGATACTCTTTCTTTATTTCATCTTCACGTAGAAGATACTCTTTCTTATCTTCACACATGAGATATTATATGAGTTTTTCCATTCCTTTTATGTTATCCCTTCTCTTGTATTCATCTATCTCACCCATCCACTGGGGAGGACTACTACCATAGCTTCACCCCTAGTCATCCCACATGAACTAGAGAAGCTAATATGCTAGCCTGGGCAAGACTAGACTCCCTTTCCATGATCCACGCAGGATCATGACACAAACCTCAAGAGCCAACCAACCATTCGACATGGCCAAGATTTGTGTTCCAGGTTACTCAATCCATGGCTAGAGGAGAGTATCTACCCACTGCCCCTTGGAGAAACATAAACACTTCTCTCTATGAGGTGGTCACACCCCTCTCTATGAGGGTATTCTAGAATGTCCCCAGAGTATCCAAAACTCAACACTTGGACATAGGCCAACCTTGGAAAATTTCTCATTCCCCTTCTCTACGAAGGTCTCTTCTCTTTTCCTTCTCTTTGAAGGTATACTTGTGGGATTGCTCATTCCTTCTCTATGAAGGTCTCTTCCTTCTCTACGAAGGTATAACTATGAAATCTGAAAAATCTCTCGTGGTCAAAAATATTTCCATGGTATAGTACCATGCTACCCATATTCTGGGCACCATCCATCTGCTTTCCTAACTGCACCAAATCACAATCCTCCATTTAGAACTCAGAGACATAGCTCCCTCTTACACCAAAATAAGAGCTTATAATCATTATCCTTGAAGTTTTCTTCTGTAATATCCTGGGTGCCTTCTTGAGTTCGAACATTTCTTTCTTTCCAACGTCATACTGGATCAACCTGCTCCCTTTGCATCTATAAGAATGATATTGGGGCAACCTATAGTTACCTTCATCTCATCAACTATATCAGAGTATCCATATTTCTCTTCATCTTGAACATTTTTCTTCTGCATCTTTAGGAGCTTCCTTCTATATAAATACTGGATATTGTCTGGTCTTTACTGAATGTCACCATATCATATGTCCTTCTCATGTTGTCTAAATTCTGCAAGTCAAGGCATAAGTTCTTTCTTCCGAGACCTATAAACTTACTTACAATATGATTTCTGAGATATATCACATAGCCTATCAGTCAGTAACGATAAGCAATAATCAAATAAAACTATATCATGATTTCTATTAGAGTAGTACACATCTTTTCTCAAGAAAAACTTGTTCAACCTTGTAGACATCTGAAACCCTAATCATGAATAAGACTTTTGAACTCTTTTCACTCTAGCTATGAAATTACCAAATTTTCCCTTACTCTCATAGCTAAACACATACCTTTGTCACTCTCATGAGTGATCATACCTGAAATAAATATTTTATCTCTTTATTTATCCTCTTCTTTGATACTTCCTTCATAAGTCTGCATAGACACTGAAATAAAATGAGGTTAATTAACATTCTCACAAAAATCTAACTTGTAATGATAAAGTATTAAAGTAAACAAGATACTAAGAATAAACATGGATACTTATCTTTTGTTTTTGTGTGGGGAGGCTCTACAGACTCCACCATTTGCTATCTTTCTTCAGATCAATTATATTCAACTTAGAGTACATAATCCTCAATTTCTACTAAATCTTTTTTTGAGGGAGGAGATTCTTCTTCCTTTGCCACATGTGTTTGATGCTTTCTTTTCTCTCATATAATCGGGTTAGGGCAACAAAAATTTCTTTTGGAGTCTTATTTGAGGCCACTTGAGGAATCAAGTGATCTTTGATAGAATCTTAATGATTCTATTGGCCCCGACTGTGTCTTTTTGGTGTTTTTCTTTAGCTGCAACATCGACAGGTTCTGGTACATTTTCTTAATGAATCTTGCTAGGTCATTCTCTTCAATAATGAGTGGGATCTTATACTTCCAGGCACAAAAGTTTTCCACACCTTCTAGCTTGTCAACAAGCTTAGTGCTTGCAGACATATTTTACTTGGAGCTAAGAAAACGACCAAGAAATGAAAATGCCCAGAATTGAATTTTGAGCTTACCAAGAGGTGCACTTGGCTGAGGCGAGTAGCCTGGTGTAGTTAGTTTCTGAAAATTCAAATTTATGACCCTTGAAACTGGACCAATGGATTTCTTGACTAGTGCTTCTGGTTTTCTGGTACTTCTAGTTTCTTGGTACTTCTGGTTTTCTAGTACTTCTGGTAATGGTGAAAACTAGGGTTTCACTTTCCAGGAGTTCTACCCACTGAAAAGGTGTGCTAAAGGTGCCAATGACTTCCTTAGGCTAGGGTACACTTTTCTAGATGATCTTTGGGTTGGAATTCCTCTTTAATAAAGCCCTAATTTTCTTGTAAGACAACAATGTCATTTTTCTTTTTCCTGTGAAAGATGCTCTCTTCAGTTTACCTCTAATACCATGTTAAAGTTTCAACTATTATTAGGTCATTTTTTTATTTACTAGATAACCATATCATATATAGGATCACTGAGAGAAACACAATCACAAGATACACAACATTTATCCTGGGAAACCCTAAAGGGGAAATAAACCCAACAAAAATTCTTTAATATAGATTCAATAACCAAGTATAGCTCCAGAATAACTCTCTCTCTATGAGAGACAAACTACCATGATGCTAGACCAGAAAATAACTAAGACAATAAACCAAACACTAGAGAATATCCTCTCCCAAGCAATGCGCCTCTCTTTCTTCCTTCTTCCGACAATTGCAACTTCCTTCAATACTTGCGCACTAGATGAATGAGCTGAGTGTGTGTACAAATGAGTGACTGTCTTCCTTTATTTATACAAACTGGCAAGCGGTGAAAGGAAGTGTCTCTTCACTGGCAGGGCCAACTTGTCTTTCTGGGTGGTTAGAACCACTTTAATTTTCCTAGGGGCCGACTTCTTAATTTTCATATTACAATTAGGGTTTGACCAATCCAAAAAAGGGGATTTGGTCAATTAAAATGCCCGACATGATCAATCCACAAAAGGGGATTGATCTAATCAATAATATATATTTTATCTTTTACTTTATCCACAAAAGTGGATAAGAATATTCTTTGTAGTTACACAATATTTTAACAAAAACATCCACACTCCTCTCTACGAGGATGGTCACACCCCTCTCTACGAGGGTATTCTAGCATGTCTCTAGAGTATCCCAAACTCAACACTTGGACAAAGGCCAACCTTGGCAAATTTCTCACTCCCCTTCTCTATGAATGTCTCTTCTCTTTTCCTTCTCTATGAAGGTATACCTCTAGGAATGCTCATTCCTTCTCTATGAAGGTCTCTTCCTTAATATCCCGGGTTCCTTCTTGAGTTCAAACATTTATTTATTTCTAACTTCATACTGGATCAACCTACTCACTCTGCATCTATAAGAATGGAACTGGAGCAACCTGCAGTTACCTGAATCTCATCAGCGATATCTGAGTATCCATATTTCTCTTCATCTTGAAAATTTTTGTTCTGCATCTTTAGGATATTTCTGCTCCTATATAAATACTGGATACTGTCTGGTCTTTACTAACTGTCACCATATCATAAGTCCTTCTCATGCTGTCTAACTTATACAAGTCAAGGCATAAGTTCTTTCTTCTGAGACCTCTAAACTTACTTATAGTATGCTTTATGAGATATGTCACTTAGCCAATCAATTAGTAACAATAAGCAGTAATAAAATAAAACTATATCATGATTTCTATCAGAGTAGTACACATCTTTTCTTAAGGAAAACTTGTTCAACCATGTACACATCTGAAACCCTAATCATGAATAAGACTTTTGAACTCTTTTTCACTCTAGCTATGAAATTACCAATTTTTCCCTTACTATCATAGCTAAACACATACCTTTGTCACTCTCATGAGTGATCATACCTGAAACAAATATTTTATCTCTTTCTTTATCCTCTTCTTTGATACTTCCTTCATAAATCTGCATAGACACTAAAATAAAAGGAGGTTAATTAACATTCTCACAAAAATCTAACTTGTAATGATAAATTATTAAAGTAAACAAGATACTAAAAATAAACATGAATACTTATATTTTGTTTTTGTGTGGGAAGGCTCCACGGACTCCTCCATTGCTATCTTTCTTCAGATAAACTATGTTCAACTTAAAGTACATATTTCTCAATTTCTATTAAATCTTTCTTTGAGGGAGGAGATTCCATTGCCTTCTTTTCCCTTTTCCTTGAGGACAATCATAAGAAAAKTGTCCCAACTTTTGACAGTTGTAGCATCTGATATTTGAAACATATTTATTCTTATCTAGAACTCTTACGGAGTTARCTTATTTATTGTTCTTCATGAAGGAACTTATTTTGTTCTTCTGAACTGTAAGAGCTTCCTCTTCGTTAACAATTAATCTCTTATGTTGGTCTGCAAGTCTAGAACATCTCTGTTGGAAACCCATTTAGGGTTGTGGTTACAAGCTCTTTTTCACTAATGACATCTCCAATAACTGCAAGTTGATCTCTAATTTGAGAAACTCTCATAAGATAGGACAAGACAAATTCTGAGTTTTCCATCTTCATATTATGAAGCTGATTTCTTAAGCCAAGATTCTGGGTAATGTCTTTGCTTTCATATAATCTGTTGAGTGCTTCATACATTTTCCTTGCTGTCTGTAGTTCAGATATATGAGGGATCAAGTGATCCTTTACTGAATCTGACACAATTCTCTTTGCTTTCTTTTCATTCTTCTTGTGCTTGGTCTTTTTCTCTTCTTCCTCTGGTTCTGGTATACTCACTGTAACATGTTCTAGGAGATCATTCTTGTCTAGAATCATCTGCAACCTATGCTTCCAAGATGTGAAGATTCCATATCTTTCCAGCCTATCTTCTACCCTCATACCGATAGTCATTCTTTCTTGCAGTAGAAACCCTAGCCCTTCGGGCTATAGAAATAATAGAAAAATAAAATTTCTTGGATCTGAAAGATGAACTCACCAAAATATGCATTGGACTAAGGCGAGTATTCTGGTATAGTTAGTTTTTGAAAATTCCAATTTCTGACCCTTGAAACTGGACCTATGAAATTCTAGACTGCAACTTCTAGTTTTCTGATACTTCTGGTTTCCTGGTACTTTTGGTTTTCTGGTACTGGTGAAAACTTGGGTCTCACTTTCTGGGAGTTCTATCCACAAAAAAGGTGCACTGAAGGTGTCAATGAGTTCCTTTGGCTAGGGCACACTTTTCTAGATGATCTTTGGGCTGAAATTCCTCTTCAATAAAATCCCTAATTTTCTCATACAACAACAATGACGTTTTTATTTTTCCTGTGAAAGATTCTCTCTTCAGCTTAGCTCTGATACCATGTTAAGGTTTAAGCTATTATTAGGTTTCTTTTCAATTTACTAGATAACCATAACATAGATAAGATCACTGAGAGAAACACAATCACAAGAGTATAGAAGCATTTATCCTGGGAAACCCTCAAGGGGAAGAAAACCCAACAAAACTTCTTTAATACAGATTCAATAACCAAGTACCATAGCCAATCCAATGCCAAGACAATAACCAAAACACTAGAGAATATCCTCTCCCAAGAAATGCACCTCTCTCTCTTCCTTCTTCCGACAACTGGTAACTGTAAGTTCCTTCAATACTTGCGCACTAGATGAGTGAGCTTAGTGAGTGAAAAAATGAGTGGCTGGCTTCCTTTATTTATAGAAACTGGAAAGCACTGAAAGGAGGTGTCTCTTCACTGGCAGGGCCGAATTGTCTTTTTGGGTGGTTAGAGCCACTTTAATTTGCCTAGAGGCTGACTTCTTAATTTGCATATTACAATTAGGGTTTGACCAATCCGCAAAAGGGGATTTGGTCAATTACAACACCCGACATGATCAATCCACAAAAGGGGATTGATCTAATCAATAATATATATTTTATATTTTACTTTATCCACAAAAGGTGTTAAGAATATTCTTTGCAGTTACACAATATTTTAACACTCCCTCTTAACAAGAAGGATATTCTTTAACTTTTGACAGGTCACTGGATGTCATCATCAAATGAACAATATCATCAACTGGATAATTATCATCAACTGGACAACAACATCAACTAGATAACATCATCAAATGGGTAACATCATCAACTAGGTAACAACATCAACTGGATAATAGGAGCCATCGATATAATCCACTTGGTCATCTGGCATCACGATCACTGACTGGTTTTCCAGGAATCCATATTAAAGAAGTTTTGTTCTCTTTATCTTCACGCAGAAGATACTCTTTCTTTCTTTCATCTTCACGTAGAAGATACTCTTTCTTATATTCACACAAAATATATCTTATCTTCACACAGAAGATATTCTATGATTTTTTCCATTCCTTTTATGTTCTCCCTTCTCTTGTAGTCATCTATCTCACCCATCCGCTGGGGAGGACTACTACCATAGCTTCACCCCTAGTCATCCCACATGAACTAGAGAAGCTAAGATTCTAGCATGGGTAAGACTAGACTCCCTTTCCATGATCCAGGCAGGATCACGACATAAACCTCAAGAGCAACCTAACCATTCCACATGGTCAAGGTTTGTGTTTCAGGCTACTCAATCCTTGGCCAGAGGAGAGTATATTCCCATTGCCCCTTGAAGAAACACCCAAACTCATCTCTATGAGGGTGGCCACACCCCTCTCTATGAGGGTATTCTAGCATTGTCCCTAGAGTATCCAAAATTCAACACTTGGATAGAGGCCAACCTTGGAAAATTTCTCATTGCCCCTCTCTACGAAGGTCTCTTCTCTTTGAAGGTATACTTGTGGGATTGCTCATTCCTTCTCTACAAAAGTCTCTTCCTTCTCTACGAAGGTATAACTATGGGATCTGAAAAATCTCTTGTGGTATACAATCTTTCCATGGTATAATACCATGCTACCCATCTGCTGGGCACCATCCATCTACTTTCCTAACTGCACCAAATCACGATCCTCCATTTTGAACTTGGAGACATAGTTCCCTCTTGCACCAAACTAAGATATTCTAATCGTTATCCTTGAAGTTTTCTTCTGTAATATCCTGGGTGCCTTCTTGAGTTTGAACATTTCTTTCTTTCTGACTTCATATTGGATCAACCTGGTCCCTCTGCATCTATAAGAATGGTACTGGGAAACCTGTAGTTATCTTCATCTCATCAACTATATCTGAGTATCCATCTTTCTCTTTATCATGAACATTTTTGTTCTGCATCTTTAGGAGCCTCCTGCTCCTATATAAATATTGTATACTGTCTGGTCTTTACTGACTGTCACCATATCATACATCCTTCTCATGTTGTCTAACTTCTTCAAGTCAAGGCATAAGTTGTTTCTTCCGATACCTCTAAACTTACTTACAATATGATTTTTGAGATATGTCACTTAGCCAATCAGTCAGTAACAATAAGCAGTAATCAAATAAAACTATATCATGATTTCTATCATTGTAGTAGACATCTTTTCTTAAGAAAAACTTGTTCAACCTTGTACACATTTGAAACCCTAATCATGAATAAGACTTTTGAACTCTTTTTCACTCTAGGTATTAAATTACCAAATTTTCCCTTACTCTCATAGCTAAACACATACCTTTGTCACTCTCATGAGTGATCATACCTGAAATAAATATTTCATCTCTTTCTTTATCCTCTTCTTTGATACTTTTTTCATAAGTCTGCATAGACACTGAAATAAAACGAGGTTAATTAACATTCTCACAAAAATCTAACTTTTAATGATAAAGTATTAAAGTAAACAAGATACTAAGAATAAACATGAATACTTATCTTTTTTTTTTGTGTGGGGAGGCTCCACGAACTCCACCAATTGCTATCTTTATTCATATCAACTATCTTCAACTTAAAGTACATAATCCTCAATTTCTACTAAAGATTTCTTTGAGGGAGGAGATTCTTCTTCCTTTGCCACATGTGCTTGATGATTTATTTTCCCTCATATAATCGGGTTAGGGAATCAAACATTTCTTTTGGAGTCTTATTTGAGTCCACTTGAGGAATCAAGTGATCTTTGATAGAATCTACAATGATTCTATTGGCCCTAACTGTGTCTTTTTGGTGTTTTTCTTTAGCTACAACGTCGACATGTTCTGGTACATTCTCTTAATGAATCTTGCTAGGTCATTCTCTTCAAGAATGAGTGCGATCTTATACTTCCAGGAACATAAGTTTTCCACACCTTCTAGCTTGTCAACAAGCTTAGTGCTTACCGACATCTTTTACCTGGAGCTAGGAAAATAAAACAAAAAATGAAAATGCTCAGAATTGAATGTTGATCTTACGAGGAGGTGCGCTTGGTTGAGGCGAGTATTTTGGTGTAGTTAGTTTATGAAAATTCCAATTTTTGACCCTTGAAATTGGACCAACGGATTTCTGGACTGGTGCTTCTAGTTTTCTGGTACTTCTGGTTTTCTGTTACTTCTGGTTTCCTGGTACTTCTGGTATTGGTGAAAACTAGGGTTTCACTTTCTGGGAGTTCTACCCACTGAAAAGGTGCGCTAAAGGTGCCAATGAGTTCCTTAGGCTAGGGTGCACTTTTCTAGATGATATTTGGGATGGAATTCCTCTTTAATAAAAATCCCTAATTTTCTTGTACGTCAATAATGACGTTTTTCTTTTTCCTGTGAAAGATGCTCTCTTTAGTTTACCTCTAATACCATGTTAAAGTTTTAGCTATTATTAGGTTACTTTTCAATTTACTAGATAACCATATCATAGATAGGATCACTAAGAGCAACACAATCACAAGATACACAACATTTATCTTGGGAGACCCTCAAGGGGAAGAAAACCCAACAAAAATCCTTTAATATAGATTCAATAACCAAGTATAGCTTCATAATAACTCTCTCTCTATGAGAGACAAACTACCATGATGCTAGACCAGAAAATAGCCAAGACAATAAACCAAACACTAGAATATCCTCTCCCAAGCAATGCGCCTCTCTTTCTTCCTTCTTCCGGCAACTGCAGCTTCCTTCAATACTTGCGAACTAGATGGGTGAGATGAGTGTGTGTACAAATGAGTGGCTGGCTTCCTTTATTTATACAAATTGAAAGCGCTGAAAGGAAGTGTCTCTTAACTGGCAGGGCCGACTTGTCTTTCTGGGTGGTTAGAACCACTTTAATTTTCCTGGGGGACGACTTCTTAATTTGCGTATTACAATTAGGGTTTGACCAATCCGAAAAAGGGGATTTTCTCAATTACAATGTTCGACATGATCAATCCACAAAAGGGGATTGATATAATCAATAATATATATTTTATCTTTTAATTTATCCACAAAAGGGGATAAGAATATTCTTTGCAGTTACACAATATTTGAAACAAAAACATCCACACTCCTCTCTACGAGGATGGTCACACCCCTCTCTACAAGGGTATTCTAGCATGTCTCTAGAGTATCTAAAACTCAACACTTGGACAAAGGACAACCTTGGAAAATTTATCACTCCCCTTCTCTACCGAGGTCTCTTCTCTTTTCCTTCTCTATGAAGGTCTACCTGTGGGATTGCTCATTCGTTCTCTATGAAGGTCTCTTCCTTAATATCCTGGGTGCCTTCTTGAGTTCGAACATTTGTTTCTTTCTAACTTCATACTGGATCAACCTTCTCCCTCTGCATCTATAAGAATGGTACTGGAACAACCTGTAGTTACCTGCATCTCATCAACTATATCTGAGTATCCATATTTCTCTTCATCTTGAAAATTTCTATTCTGCATCTTTAAGAGCCTCCTGCTCCTATATAAATACTGGATATTGTCTGGTCTTTAATAACTGTCACCATATCATAAGTCCTTCTCATGCTGTCTAACTTATACAAGTCAAGACATAAGTTCTTTCTTCAGAGACCTGTAAACTTACTTACAATATGGTTTCTGAGACATGTCACTTAGCCAATCAGTCAGTAACAATAAGCAGAAATAAAATAAAACTATATCATGATTTATATCACAGTAGTACACATCTTTTCTTAAGCAAAACTTGTTCAACCATGTACACATTTGAAACCCTAATCATGAATAAGACTTTTGAACTCTTTTTCACTCTAGCTATGAAATTACCAA
>ML806182.1:20575-42905 GCA_009831015.1 Picea engelmannii
TCACATCTTCTAACTACAAAATCCATACAAAACAATAATTGTTTTCCAAGCTCATATTTCTTCATGTTGGCTTGCAATTAATTGTGGGTTAATATGGCATTACCATATTACAATGTAATATGGTAATACCGTATCTCGTGTAAATTTTTTTTTTAAACTTAATGAGATCATTGCAATATCAATGCTAGTTCGTCGGAAAAAAAATTTGCATTTTGACCACCGTGGCAATAGCGACGAACTTTCGCCGCAAGTTGCCACAGTTTTTCGTCGCACATACAACATCTTTGTCGTAACTTTGGTCTAGATGAATCCATGTCATCGTTATTGCCACAGATTTTCATCGTAAGTTGCCATGATTTTTCGTCGCACATACAACATCTGCGTCGTAAGTTTCTGACTTGTCAAAACTTTTGATCGTAATTGCCATGGTTGTTCATTGTACTTGCGACGATATTTCGTCGGAATTGCGACGATGCAAAGGGTTAACCGAACTTGACTCTGGTGACATGTGGAGAGATAATTTCTTCGATGTTTCCACGCACACCTGGATTGTCAATATAGAGATGAAATTATTTTGACGAAAAAAAAACTCGGCTTTCGTGGAAATTGTGACGAATATGTGTGGCAATATCAACGAAAAACCATTGCAAATTTGGTCATATGTACTAGCGTGAGGGAAACAAGAGTAATTAAATAAGTAATGAAATTAATTTCTGGTGCAACGAAGGGGAAGGGCGACACATGTACGAGGATGATTTTTATGGATTAAATTTTTGAACATTAAATTAAATGGGAATTTGGGAAAGAAATGACTTACAAATTCTATATAAAGGAGGGAAGAGGAGGAGGATGAGGATGGATCTCTTATGTTATGTGTAACGTTATTCTGCAGAATTTTAGACTTGACTGACTTATGTTGTGAGAGTTGGGATACCCAACTTGGTGAGGAGTAGTAGCTCATCCTTGCGAGGCGAGCTGGGAGTTGGGAGCGTGTGTGGTCCCTTTGTGGCTCAGGGGGATAAGGGAGAATAATATTACCCCTAGCATTGGCTAGGAGGTATAGGTGAAGTGTCATCATTCGGCAAGTGGGAGATGCACAGAGCACACGGGACAATGACTCAAAGCGAGAGACTTGGGATATGGTACACTTTCTTGTATTCTGCATGGTAGATTATTATAGACCTTACGCTTTGATTTCGATACTTTTAACTATGTAAAGAAGGTGTTGGAATTAGCATTTTAATTGAGAACTTAATTTTCCCCTTAGCCTTAAGCTCGCTATTTGACTTGATTCCCTTGGCTCTCGATCCCTGAATGTTGTGATTGTCCTATTGGTTTTTGATTTATTGTGAGGATTTTCTCTTTACTTCGTCCTCATCCCTAGATCATCATTCCACGCTTGAGAAATCAGCTAGGAGCCGAATCGACGGTCGTCACTTTGGTGTTAATAGAACTATAGATCCCAAAGCCCCACTTTTCTATGCGTGGATGATGAGCAAATAATGTTTCTGCCAAGCCATTTACCCCTGTCGATTGTTCTTGTTTGATTGAGGGTATTTGCGCCTTATTGCGTTGAGTAATTCTACCATTATTATCAATCCTTTCCGCGAACCGTTGATTACCCCTGCGTTTTTAACTCCACGTCCCCAAATTTTTAACTCTATGTTTTACCATTTTACAGTCAACATTTTTCCCACTCATCAAACTGCGACCTTGTTGTGCTTTAGACTGCTATCTTACCCTTCTAGAATGTAAATTTTATTTCACGTTGTTAGCATTATCAGTTATCATTTTTGTCAGCATTTTCAGTTGGTTTTATATATGCATTTTATTTACTGGCAACGTTATCAGTTTTTGACAGTATTTTCAGCAGCCCATTTAATGGCTTCTTATGTACCCAATAGACACATAAAATTAAGACCCTTATCATTGGAATTTTAAAACATATTCATCATGAGCTCATCCCTTTCTAGTCTACATTTTCAGCTTTGTATAACCTGCACTTTCAGTGTGCATTTAAGAAACAAGAGATACATCGTTTGGTTGTGTTCTTGTTCTGACACCAACGCCAACGAACCTGTTATTTACATCTGGGTGTTTAGGAACCCTTGCAAGAAAACCTGTGGTCGTGGCCCTTTTACTGTAGATTAGTTGGAGTTCAACTCTCTTTCAATTTGACTGTTTACACAACGTATGTTTTTGGAAAATCATTTTTATTTCTGCAGCGAAATTGTTTTTAAAATATTAGACAACCTGCATTCATTGACACCCTAGAATTATACACCTGCATTTTTTTTAACTTGGTGACGATGATTTATGCATTTAACCAAACAATGATTCTTTTGTTTTTCTCAACAATATCCCTCATAACTTAGCATTGTCATTGTTCCCTCTGCGATTTGGTATATTAAATGTCAGCTATTTCAGTTAGTGCTCTGTGTTTTTGTATATACGTCATATTTATTAATGCTAGGTCACATCGTTATCATCAAATCTTTATGGATGGTGTGTTGACTATGTCAATTCTTGCGTTAAATTGGAAAATTACCTGTGTTTTGAACCTCAGCATTTGGTGAAAGATAGTCAGAGTTAACTTTAAATGTTAGGCAGTATACCAATGCTTGGCAGCACATAAAAAGTCGACAAATCTTCTGTGGTGTGGTTTTTTCCCTTTAAATTTTCTTTTACCTTCTTTCATGTAGACAACAATGCTGTTATTTTTCTTTAATACAAGACAGGTATCCACAGACAACGTTTTAATTTGACTGCGAATCTGGTGGAGGCGTTTTATCTCAGTGCTTGAACAACAATGAAATTTTGTTGATGAAGTCTTGTTTATTAATAATGAATTTCCTTTATTATGACAACGATACATAAGATATAGTCTTGTTATTTTTATCTTTATTTTTATAGTGTGAACCCCCTTTTTATTTATATAGTGTAATTTTGTTTCATAGTGTAAACTCATTCTTTTTATTTATATAGTGTAAATCCTGTTCATAGTGTAAAGCCATTTGTATGCATATAGCGTAAATTCATTTTTATATATCATGGAAATATTGTTCAAGGACAACTATATAATTGATTGTTTAAATAGATATTATGGATACAAGAGAGAGAGATTTTATTAATACCATAGTGACTGTGATTTTATTGATAACATGTTTTATTAGTGGCATTTTTTAGTAATAACATATTCATAGCATGTTAACAGTTTTTAATTAAAAGACCGCAAGGTCATTAATAGTCAACAAAATTTATAATTAAAGAAAGTAATTAAATTCTTGTAGTGTCAGTTTTAAAGGATAGCGATAGATACTCATCTGATCTTGGGATTGGATTTTAGTTGCAACAAGCGATTGTTTAATAATAATATTTTATTATGTACAGATTGGTTTTGTTGCGCAAGGAAGTTGTTGTGTTGTAAGAATGTCATAGTTTTCTTGTTGACTTGTCGGTTGGGTGCTAGGGTTTTTCATCATGTGTTGGAATGGTTAAGTTGTACTCCGTGCAAGTTGGATTTATCTTGATTCCTTGGTCAAGATAGGTCTTGTGCACCAGGGTATTGTCACACCTATAACCTGGGGCAGCATCATTCCAAACGAGGGGATCATGGCGTGCCCTATCGGATAGAGGTGAATGATGACTTAGTCAAAGTCAGTGTTTCTCGTTGAGGGCGTTGTTCATTGTAGTTGTTGATGGCGCTTGGGTTTAATGCCTTTGTGTGTTTGGTTATGCACCATAGAGGTTCTAGTTAAGGGTCATCGAAATCGTTGTGTCAGATTGTGTATGTTGTCCCTTAGCCTATAGGTGTTGTCGGTGTGTATCAGGTGGGTAGTCGTTTCTCTCTGTTTCTTATGCATGTTTTGCCCAGTTCCTCTTGTGCTGGTGCCTGGAGTAGTAATTGTTTGTTTCTTTCCCTACAGCCATCTGTTCATGGTCATGTTGTGTGGTTCAACTGTTGTCGTCGTCACCTTCTTGCCTAAATAAATAAATTCCACTTTCTTCTTCGGTTGTAGTCGTAACGTTTGGGGTTGTTACAGATATTTGCTCATTTACAGGATCCAGACATGAGATAAAATGCACATTTATCTATTCCATTTCTCCTTCATGGCTCTCCCAAGGACTAGATCTATAATCATCACATACAAGAACCATGGAAAAGTTATACTCTCCGTCATCTGCACTGGGATATTTGTCAAAGTTGTTTGTTCTTGGTCAGTACTAGAAATCACTTCTTCATCATAATCAGGGCTACCAAAAACATCTGTCTCATGAACCGAAATATCCTCTGCATTTCCTTCATGAGAGAAACAAGCAAAATCTGCCTGCAATTTCTCTATTTCTGCAGAAAGTGATTTTACCAGCTTTTTCAACTCATCCAAGGCATCTCCTTCATTCTCACAGCCTTTATAAGAAACAATTGTACCTTCAACACAGTCTTTATATTCCTCACAACAGTTATGACAAATTAACTCAGAGGAATAAAACTTTCGACAATGCATATTGAAAGATCCATGAAACTATTCAAGGGAGGAGATGCTAGTAGGGGGAAAGGAGTTATACCACTCACGAGCATGTCCCGCTAATGAGAACATGAACATTTTCATTAATACATCCTCATGATGTATTCCCCATTTATGCATGAGTTCATGAAACTTAAGGAGATTCTCTGCAGGGTTGTCATCTCTATGTTCTCTAAATATCAACAAAAAAACACCCTACTCATCCATAATAGGAACAACATTTGGAAAACCAGGAACAACATAGAAATTAAAAGGAGAAAACAATCGAGCCAAGATGACTTCCATATGAAAATACGACTTCTTAAAATTGTGGAGTCGCCACTAGATTCTTTAATCATGGATTCGTCGGGTGAAAGATATGCAGTTTGAATGTGTCTGGTCTTTATTCACCATCAAAGACCAATTATGGTCGTTGTCATTCTCCTAGAGAGATTTTAATTTGGGACAACAACTAAAAGCCTTATTAAGAAGGCTTTCCTTTCTGGATAATCTTTTTTCGGGTCAGCTTCAGGTGTAGCCAGATGCACCTGTGGAGTAGACCTCGTGTGTCTGCCTTTAGGAGCCACAACTGAAACAGTGGGGTCGTCAGGTGCAAGTTGGAATCTTCAAAGTATTGATTTTTTATGCACCTTCAGAATCAAAACTTCTTTGTCGTTCTTACCCAGGGAAAAGTTTTCAATTCATCCCCAACAACGGTGCCAAGAATGTTATCACTAAGAGTCACCTTCAGATTGTGGGAGGATAAGCCCCATACCCATTAGAGTGTTTGGTGGATATTTGATTTATATTAGTGGAGGTCAAATGGAGAAAACTCAATACAAGAATGATTTCAACACAGAACTGGACAAGAAATTCACAAGGAAGTGAGGGCCACATTAACATCATTCAGTGAATAGAGTTTTAGTATGAGCAGAGGGAAGACTTACTAGGAAAAGTGAACATGACTTCTTTGGGCATTGGCTTTCAAGAAGCTTGGTGAAGAAAAAATGAATCTCAAGACTTCTCTTGAACTCAAGCTTCAAACACTGAAATATGTTCAAATAACACAGTCATAGCAACATAATGATCAAACCTACATCACAATGAAACTACAACAACTCGACTGGATCCTCCATACCCGAGCCATTCAACGTTAGAGGAAATAGGACAACAAAGAATATGACTAAAACTGGTCATGACACTACTGTAATCAAACCTACATTACAACAACATCACAACCCTTGACTGGATCCTCCATGCCCGAGTGTTTTAGCACATTGCTTTACAAAGAGATGAGAGAAACTAAATTTTATTAATGTGAAAGTCTCAAATTTGATACATCACCAGAGAACAACTTCTGGCATCAAACTATTACAAATAGGGAGCTCTTCTCAACTAGTTGACGACCATAACAAAATATCAAAACTACTTATTTATACTCAAATCAGTCCCCGACTATCACGAGTGTGATCTGATCACTACATTCAAAGAATTACATATGAGCAGTCTTCTGTCAAACTGTTCATGTGCCCCTTTGTCATACGCGAGCTCAGATCGACATGGGTTGGCAGGAAAATATGATTGCAAGGGGTACCATGGGCTAACAGCTCCAGATCCTCCATGCCTTCCATTTATGGGGTGAGTCGAGGTTTCAACCACAAAACCTACCTTCCATTAACTAATTTTCGTCGGGGACTCAACGAGACTTAAAGCTCAGGGGGCGGCCACGTACTTCTCTTGGATAGGACGCCATATAAACATGTGATTGCAAGGCTGATCAAAAGTGGTTTGGGCTCACACCTCTTTTGGGCCCGTAATCCATCACCTTTCACCACGTAGCACTTTTGCCTTACCATGGTTTCAATTGTGGGACCGCTCAAGAAAATTATTACCCGAGTATGTTGTGTCCCCTCAATGGACTGTGGCCGTAGATCTGGTCTTGATCTGAGATCTGGGTGCACCTGCTAGATTTAGCGACACTTCCAAGCTTAATCACCCACCAACTTTAGGTTCTGCCAAAAGTGTGCCTTGGGATGGGGCACTACTTTTGGCACTAAACAATAACAAATCTCGGAGGATGATCTAACGTGGAGGCATGATGTCATCATGTTGATATGTTGCAGACGGAGAGGTAACATGTGTCACTCGAAAATAGTCTAAAAGCATGTCTAAAACGCTTGAAATGAGTGTCATGTGTCAGTGCTAGACAGATGCCACGTATCGGTGCTGACGGCTAGCACGAAATTGGTGCTCCAAGGCTCAGGCGCTAGCTCCTTTTCCTTTGGCTCCTTCCTAGATGTAACCTAGGGCTATGACCTTACACCATCCTGTGATTGCAGGCACGACCACGAAAGGTTTGAAACCAAACTGCTTTCCTCCCTGCAATTTAGAATGAGACACTACGTGTCCCTTTCACAAAACAGTGGTTCTGATTGCGGCCTATCCTCCAAATTTTAAAGTTTGAGCACCTTCTGACCCCGCAATGGAGCGTGACCACTCATATTGTGATCTACGATCATGCCCTTTGATTGACAGCTCAACTCTTGTTCTTTTAGATCGACGGGTCGAATCTACACCCTCTCAAATGGACGATCGTAATTTGCTTCGCTATTTAGGCTTCGGACCTTTCAAATCTCAAACTTCCTCTGCCTTCAGTGCTTTCACCCGGAGCTATGGATTTGACGACGTGTGGCTCCCTGAGATTGATGACTGAGAATTACTTCAGGTCTTCGGACTCCGGGAAAAACAAATCTCAAACCTCATGCTCCTCCATGCTTTTACCTAAAGCTAGCGATCTAATGACGCATGTCCTTTTGAATTGAATGGATGAGAATCACTTTGGACCTTTATCTGGAGTTCACGGATCCATGCCATATGTCCCCTGGATCTTCCTTCAAATAAATCCTTCGAAGCTAAGGATCTGATGACGCGTGGCCCTCACAGATCGACGGTCCAGATTCATTTCGGGCCTTCGGCACTTCGGGGGCTTCGACACTTCGGGACTTTGGGCTTCGGCCCTTCGATAGTTTTCGATGCACAACTTGCGGAATCCTCCGAAGTAAAATTCACTAAACACATGATCTGATGACGTATGCCCCCCCGCAGATCGACGGTCCAGATTCAGTTCGGGCCTTCGACACTTTGGAGCTTCGAGCTTCAACCCTTTAGTATTTTTGAATGCTTAAAGTAAAAAAATTAGCACCTCTAATGATTTGATCCCTTTAAACTCATGTTAAGTTCGAAATTAAGACAAGGTATATTGATGTTAAACTCCACACAACTACTGAACTATACAGAAAGTGTATTTAAATTCTTTAAAAGGTATAATATATAAAGTGTTAACGCATTGCTCGGTCCTGTCCGACGGAAATCTAGACAGAGTTCGAGGTGGCGCACTGATGGGTTGTTGATACCTTCAATCGAAGAAAAAAATCTGTAATTTCCAAATCGAAGAAAAACTATCCTCAATTAAATGGTAAAATATCTTCAATTTTTTCCACCCACCTGCTTCATATCTCCATCAATCTAAAACGAGCGGATCTTTCGAGATAATAATTTTTTGTCCTGCCGAAGAAAAATATCATCAAATAAAAGGTGAAATATTCACTTCAAATGAAATATTCACTTCAAATCCTATAACAAATCTGATTCTCTCACTTGAAGATATGCTTCACCTAATTTATTTTTCTTCCATTGAAAAAACGTTATTATCTCAAACAAGTCCAATTAATTATTCTGTCAAAATCTGATTCTGTCAAACAAGTCTAATTAATTATATACGGAAACTATCCGAAATGACCGGCTACTTACGATACACTTAATACATTTGAAGTGAATACTTTACCTTTTATTTGAAAATATGTTTTCTTCGACAGAATTACTTAATCTATCAACCTATCAGTGCCACATATATATGCCACATACCAACGCAATGATTAATTAAATTAGGAATTACATAGATCCCTCATTCACCATAAGAATTGTTTTACTTTCAGGAATGATTGTTATCCTCCCCACCCAAGCCCAATTTTAAGTGAGAGTGACTACCACATTTCAAATGCCTATTTTGAAAGGCCATCATCGACCTTGTTCATGTCCCTATATATATGGGACAAAGAAATGTGTGAGAAGGTTTTCATTTTTTGTTGGATATCATCAAAAAGAGGTTGTAAAGTGAAATTTTTGAGTGATGATTCTCTTTGTAACCATTGAATAACTAATAGAGAATCCCCMAAAAAYTGTAACCTTGTAACACAACAAGAGAACAAGGGCAMACAACAAAWATTATTATGATTTGAGGAGTTATACCCTGAACCTTCTTTTGGAGGATTCCCTTGAGAGGCACCATCAAAGTACACCCAAGAAATGTCACGACTTCTTCTTTTGTCCTCTTTATTTTTTGTTTTTCCTCTACTTATGGATACTTGTTAAGTATATTTAGGGATTAAATTGCACATTTGAGGGGAAGTGTCTCATGTCCTTCAAATAAATTCATGTTTCTGGTAATCCATATTCCCTAAGCTATATTTAGTGGAATAAATTTGGTTTTCTTTGTATCCTTGTTTATAAACAAAGTACCTAAAGCTCCTAAAGTACTTCCACCTTCACCTGCATTCCTTAACCCTATCATGTATTCAACTTAATTCCAGACCTCTTTAGATAAAGGACAAGTCATAAATAAATGATCAATTGTTTTCTCTACTTGTTGGCATAAGCTACACCAACTTGGGCCTATAAAATTATTTTTTTTGTAGAACCTCCCATGTTGGATCCTTGTCATTTAAGGCTAGCCACATAAAAAAAATTAATTTTGGAGCGGCACCTTAGCTTCTAGATGGTTTTACCCCACCTTGTCCCTCCAAGCCTTTCTCAACAAGGGATCTATATCTTAGTTTGGCTAGACAATTCTCTATAGGATTGAGATGCCATAATAGTTGGTCATCTTATTCCCCTATTCTGACATTGCTATATTTATGTATGATTTACATACTTCAATTCTTATCCCAAACCTATCTCCTTTGAGGAAAGCCATTGTTTTTTTACCAATTTGTAGATCCCTCTTATCACAATCTATATTATTAAAAATATCTCTTTTTTTCTTAACTTCCATATCACACAAGAAAGTAAAATATTAATACATTTACATCCTATTCATGGATCAAGCCAAATATGAACTTCATCACTCTACCCACCTTCTCAAGTTTATTATCATTATAGATATGTATTTTAATTTTAAAGTTTGATTTATCATGGAGAGGGAGTGTGGTAAAATATTTTGTAGTGCAAAAAAAGTTATCTTTAAGGATTTAATCTTTTTCCACCCATGATAAAACCAATATTAAGATGGATTTATGTACCCCCACCCCCCCTCACAACACACACACACACACACACACACATATATGCTACATGCCAAGTCTATGATTACTTAAACTATGAATTACACAGATCCCTCAATCACCATAAGAATTGTTTTACTTTCAATTGGATGGGAGGAATGATTGTTATCCTCCCCACCCAAGACCAATTCTAGCAAGTGACATGTCCAACTCTTAACGAGATTCCTTACATATTATACAACTAAATAAAAAATAAATATGTTCCTTGACTTAAAAGGACACACATTACATCTTTCCATAACTAGGATATGAAAATTGTCAATCACAAAATCTTGAGCTAGAAACAAATCTTGAATATGTCCATTGTAGTAATTTTATAGCAATGATGCATGAAAGAAATCATTTGTGTTCCGATACTGAAAGATGGACATGGTCCAAGTACGAGGTTCCAGATGCCTATTTTGAAAGTCCATCATCGACCTTGTTCATGTCCTTATATATATGAGACAAATAAATGTGTGAGAAGGTTATCATTTGTGGTTGGATATCATCAAAAAGTGGTTGTCTGAGTGATTCTTACATTTGTAACCATTGAATAACCAATATACAATACCAAAAAAATTGTGATTGTGTAACACAATATTTGTGAGCCAATTGTAGGGTTAATTTGAGATCCACCATTTATAATAATTGTTAGTCTCCCGCCCAATCCTAGCTTTGATGACTATATTATGATTTGAGGAGTGATACCTTGAACCTTGTTTGGTGGATTCCCTTCAGAGGCACCATCAAAGTACACCCAGAGAATGTCAGGACTTCTTCTTTTCCCTCTATTTATGGATATTCATTTAGTATATTTAGGGATTAGATTTGACATTTGAGGGGAATTTTCTCATATCCTTCAAATAGATTCATGTTTATAGTAAGCCATATTTCCTAAGCTATATTTAGTGGAAAAAATTTGATTTTCTTTGTATCCTTTGTTTATAAACCAAGCTCCTAAAGTTTATTTAATACTTCCACCTTCACCTACATTCCTTAACCCTATCATGTATTCAACTTAATTCCATACCTCTTTAGATAAAGGACAAGTCATAAATAAATGATCAATTGTTTTCTTTACTGGTTGGCATAATCTACACCAACTTGGGCCTATAAAATTATTTTTTTGTAGAACCTCTCATGTTGGATCCATGTAATTTAAGGCTAGCCGCATTAAAGAATTAATTTTGGAGGGGCACCCTAGCTTCTAGATGGTTTTATGCCACCAAACGCGTTTTCCATCCAAACCTTCCTCAACAAGGGATCTATATCTTAGTTTGGGTACACAATTCCCTATAGTATCGAGAGACCATAACAGTTGGTCATATTATTCCCCTATTCTAACATTGCTATATTTTAAAGAATATATGTATGATTTCCATACTTAAATTCTTCTCCCAAACCTATCTCCTTTGAGGAAAGCCACTTTTTTTACCAATTTGTATATCTATCTTATCACAATATATATTACTGAAAATATATCTTTGTTTCTTAACTCCTATATCACACAATAAATCAAATTATGAATACCTTTACATCCTATGCACATCAAGCCAAATATGAACTTTATCCCCTCCACCCACCTTGTAGATCATCTAGTTACCAACCAAATGGAAATATGATTTCATAGATTTATAGACTATCGATGCACTGTGTACCTATTTTACCATGTTCCTAATATATTCTTGAATTATGTATGGGGACAAATACTTGGATTTCATTACCTGGACCCACAAGCCTTGTCCCTGTACTAGCCTCCATACATTTTTTGCAACTAAGGTCTTGGAGAATAGGAATAATATATTTAGGCCCCATCCTCCATTTTCTTTTGGAGGTGCCAAATTTTTCTAGGAAGCTAGCATAAGACCTCTCTTTTTGTAATAGCCTAACTAGATAAGTTAAAAGCACAATTTCCTCCAATGAAATCAAATATGCTAGTAGGGATCCTAGTACTTCTTTAAAAAGTACAAATGTGGTCGCTCCTGAGAGCCATTGGTTGCACCAATGGTTTATCTCTTTTTCTACTTTGGAAACCAACCATTTCCAATCACATTTTTTCTACAAATTTGGTTTCAAGTGGAAATTTGAGTACTTAATTCCTTGATCGATATCAAACACTTGGTAAGGAAATAATTGGGATAATCACCCCTTCTCTAGATCTATAATTTCCCACATGGACAATGTGGATTTTTCTAGATTAATGTGGAATTTTACAGAGTGAGTGAACAATATTTTAATCTTCTTGATTATCCTTCTAAAATCTTCATAGAAAATTAGTACATCCTCCATGAACATAAGATATGTGATATTGAACATGGGACCAATGCAAATCCCTTTGAAGCTACCATTTTCTAATGCCTCTTTGAATAATTTACCCATCCCTTCTACTATTAGCAGGAATAGGAGAGGCTATAGGGTGGATATTTATTCGATATCCCTACCTAGTGTGAAGAAAGTGGATGTTGCCCCATTGATTACGAAAACAAAGGATGTAAAGGTAATTCACCACATCACCCATATAATAAATTTATGATAAAAAAACTAAATAAATAAGGAGGATTCTCAAGTAAAGCCTCAATCAAGTGTACACTTAGATTTTCCATCCCATGGCCTCGTTGATTTGTTACCCTTCCAAAATCTCAATTTTCTCACCTAAAATTTGTTTTCAACTGTCCTTTTTTGAGTCTTTGTGCTATGACCTTTGAAATGATTTTGTAGATGCAGTTGCATGAGGATATCAGCTAAATTTTTTCAAAAGTAGTTGTATTATCCTTTTTAGGGATCAAAGAAGTGAAGGTAATATTATGAGCCTCAAACTTTTTGGTGAGGGTAATAAATCTGAGGAAGAGGAGGAAATTAAAGGAGAGAAGTAAAATAAAAGGCAACTTAGGGAAGAATAAGAAGATGCAAAAACTATAAGTAAAAGACTAATTTTTTGTTTTTGGCTGACATGTTAGTATTTTGATTGTAGATAGTAAAAAGTCGTTTGAGGTGAAGAATGAATGTTCAATTTTCTTTCTTATGTGTTTGATTTGTTAAGTGTTAGAGAAATTGCTTCATTGTGCTTGAAGGCTATTTTCTTATGTGTTTGATGTCTTAAGTGTTAGAAAAATTTCTTCGTTGTGCTTGAAGGCTATTTTCTTTGTAATAATGTTGAGAGGGCTCATATGCTTAAGGAGCCATTAAAATCTAGGTTGTGTTAGTTTGAATGGAAAGACCTATTGAACCTTGAAAATAAAGGAAGGATTAGACTAGCCTTGGTGGTGAGAGCACTTAGACTCTACATGTCTAATTTTATTGGAAAAAATAACTTGCAAGGGATTGTGTCCCTATTTTCTAGGTCATTTGTGGTATCATAGCTTTGATTAGTTGTGGTGAAAGGAACTTGCCTCGTTGAGGATCCGTTTTTATAGATTCTAATAAATATTATATTTGTTGGTTAAATTATGGTAATAATTCCAAATAATTAATAAATATTTTTTGTAAGTGTGTAAAGATTTAATGGAATCYATCTTTCATAACTCTCATATGTTAGGAAATTTRACATATTCTAATCTATTTATCYTAACWTATTTTATGTAAATCATTCAGATTAKCTTTGGTTATATCTCCYCCCATTTAAATGTTTCATAGCATATTATTTCATATTTAATGYGGTGTGTGGTGTGAGGATATAAACHAKATTTTTARGGAGGTTAGMTTTAGCRTGGYRGTCAATCATYRTTGACARYTTGTTAACTTGTKYATTTGGGAGTTCTMTGAAATATTTCTCAATGTTATGAAAAACTAATTTATTGKTTTTATTRTTTTGCAAACAATAAATAATTCTTATATTTTTCAATTTGATAATTTGAATTTTATGATTGGKTTAGGGTTGTGATGCTASTTAATTAACCTTTCTRTKTTKAAATTTTTATCYCTATTTGTTAGACATCACAAATCATTTAAAATTTCAAAATTTAAAAAATATCCACGTAAACTGTGCAGTGGATGGTAGTTGCAGTCGATGCATGTACTGTGGCGATCCCTGGAGATTTGCATGCACATTCTCACCTAGAACCTTATCCTTCATCGTGGGCCAAGTACATATGCATGCACAATGAACAAACATTAGTGTACTATAATTTCTCTCGAAACCAACAACAAGCTCAAAAAATTTCTTCTATGAATTACACCAACATTAAGGATGTCCCTCCTAAAGCCCATGATTGAATTTCCTTCAACTGACATCAGGGTAGGATAAGTCCAATGGAAGAATTTAACAACAAAACAAATCAATAGGTATGTGTACATTCACAATTTCGGGGGAAGTTAGTTGATACAGTTCAGTATGGGTTCCTCTGTGTGATTTTTAAATGGGTTTATTACCAAAGCTCTAGTTAAAGGGTTCACTGACCTAACTAAATATCCAACATTATCAACAACAATTTGTTAAGCTAAACCCTGAAGCTATATTATCAATCAATTATATATCATACACAAGATTTTTTCATAGTTGAATATAAAGAGACTAATTTGCTTCGTTGATTTTGATGGTCAGATGAGAAAAATCCAAAGAATTATACCATGGCGGACCAACTTTGAGGAGTTCATGAATGTGAATGCAAACAAAGGTGTCATCACATGGTTTTGTTTGATAACTTGCAGCTCTGGGGTGTAGATCGAAGGAGTAGGCATTCTTCTTTCTATCTATACCAATATCTTTTGACACGTCTGGCCTCTGAATATTTTCAAAACCCTGAAGCTCACTCAACAATATTCAGTTCTCATTTGACAAAAAATAATGTCTAATGTATGTATTTTCAAGATATTTCTACTACAATAATGATACATGTATATGATTTTAATGTATATTTTCCTCTAATAATGTTGCATAACTCAGAAACAATGCAAGTTCATGGAGGAAAATTCAGTTTACAAATTTACAAAGTTGCTCTTTATAAATCCTTCTATATTGATAGAATCAAATGATTAATCTTACTTCCACACCAAAGACATTACTTATATAGATGCTTTGGAATATTTCAAGGGTGACGATTAACCAAAAAAAAATCTGGGAATTTGGGTTATTAACATTATTATTGAAGTGAAATAGCCAACAAATTACCTGGTTGAAGCATTCATGGAAGCATGGGCTCAGGCTTAGCCTGTGCAATCCTTGGACTGATTCTTTCACTTGATGACCTAGCATTCCAAGAGGTTGTTGGAGAGGAAAATTAGTGTACCTTACCAAGTCCAAAGATTCTGGAGAGGAAAATTTGTGTACCTTACCAAGTCCAAAGATTCTTTAGAGGGTTGATCTATTCCAGTTGCTTGCATTAGTTAATGTCGAGTGTGCCTGGCTCTCAGAATGAACATATTCTTGACCGACTACTGGTTATGGATCTACTGTCGGGTCTTTATAATAAGGGACTAGCTCATATGCATCATAAGTTGGGTCTCAATCTAGAAAGGCTCTCGAACAAGAGCTAAACCTATAAGGGGTGCTAAGGGTGGTGGTGGCTATATAGGATCTACTCATCCTACATTTTGAATTTCTCTTACATTTTTAATTGGACCAGGAAATGCTACTACTGGGAATGGAATTACTTCACTTATGTATTCTTATATGTATTCTTACTTTGGTGCTTCTAGCTATGAATCTCTATCAGGAAGCTAGTTATGTATCTCAACAGCAAAGATATGAATCAGGATCATGATCATCACAAAGAACAAATGCATCACAATTTCGATCATCAAGACCTTACTAAACATGCATTATTCAATTTGTGCATCAATTTTCCGTTTTATTCAACCATGGTTGCAAATGGACCCTATTGTCAATTAAAATCTCAATTCAAATCCTAATTCACATAGTTGTTAGACATTCTGGGAGGAATTTTCTCTTCATACGTGGGTGACTGAGCTTTGCAATATCTAAACCAATCAAATAGTATAGATCAGAATCAAAGAGAATGTAAAATTCTTCAACAAGAATTCCAAGTAACTTTTTCTTTATCAGATTCGATTTGGGTTTGAGTGGTGCACGAGCACAACAGAGCACAGAAGTATATTTTTCTCCTCAGACTTGGGACTCTGGCATTCTACTTCTTTTTCTTCATTATCTACAAATGAATATAGGCATTTTTATGAAAAAACAATGTTAATGGTCAACTTCAAAGTACCAAAGAAGGCATTCTTCTTGTTACATAGAATGAATCTACCTCTAGATTGACAAAATCCCTCATCTTTACTTTTGCCAATGTAGATGGACTATTAGTTGAAGCGACAATTTATCAATAACTTCAACTTCCTTCTGGTTGCATTAGTTCAACCAATGATCTAAAAATTCTCAACGTGACAATATAGTATTTATTATGAGAGAGAAAAATGACATCTCTTACTGCAGTTTGTATCAAATGAAATCTGTGCCACGTAGAGAAAATAGTCCCTACATAGCAGCTTCAACCATTGTCTCACAAAATTATTCGCAACTTCAAGCAAACAAAGAAACATAATTATAAATGGTTTTGATAAGGGGGTTGCAAATGAACTACAAAGAGCGTTTGTATGCAAACAAGAGGCTAACAATCTCTCCCTTTGCAAATCCACGTTTCAAGCTTTCAACCATTGAGATGAAGAGAAAATATTGTCCCTAGACATTATAAGTAGCTTCGACCATTGTCTCACTAAAGTATTTGCACCTTCAAGAACAAGAAGAAAGGTAATTATAACTGGGTTTTGTTGTATTCTAGAACCCACAAAAAATATGTGGTAAAACTCTCAGGGTGAGGGAAACATCCACCGGACAATGACAACATCATTCTATTATTAGGAACGAGGAGATTACATCTAGCCTTAGGCAACTAGGCATCCCAAGAGAGGGATTGAATCCCCCTTGCTCTCAAATTTCTCTAAGGCATTCACATTTATAAAACTCCTCCTTCAGTTACATAAATTGAATACATTGAATGCTGCGCCTATTCTTGCTAATTAGTTTTAACTAAACCCAAGAATACTTTCTTGTTTAAAACAACCGTGAATTTTTGTCACATTCCAACAATCTCCACCTTGACAACAATTAAATTGATGTCATCCCATTATCCATTCATCACCTTCTTGCAAGATGAAGATAGGTGCTTTCAGAACCGAAGCACCCATTTCATTGCTCCACCTGGATTTGTCATGTTACCACTGAAAACACCAACTGCACGTGAAATATCTCATCCTTTCATCGCAATCATTAATCTTTCTACTAGCACACTATACATGAGACATATAACCCTTTTCTTCTTCATCACTTGGACATAAACCTGAAGAAAGCTTATAATGGAAAGCCAAAAAAGATTTTAGTTTCACATCATTCATACCAAATTTATTGAGTATCATTACCATGTACTCAAGTTGTAATAACCCAAACCTTACCATCAATCTCGTCTCTGTGAATTTCTATGCTCAAGATTGCTTTGTTGCTCCCAGATCCTTCATCTCTAATGCTTAAGTCAACTGAGCCAACCTACTGATCTTAGCCATGCTACTGCTTGCTATAAGCATACTGTCAACAATCTAAAAACCAAGATATTGAGTACCATAAACGCAATGGTTACAATCACTTCTTGTAAAAATTGGCTCACCATGAAGGATTCAACATCTTGTACAAACTTGTCTGCTCGAGTTTCAAACCATACAATAATTACTTGAGCATTGCAAACAACTCTCCTGTCGCGATCTTGAGCACCTTCAGTGCTCCACCTCGAACTCTGTATTCGAGACCTTCGCGAAAAAATATATGAAGCCATCCAACTGAGCTTGTCACCAGCTCAAGGAAACTTTCAATGGAGTCTCTATGCTCGACCTTAACACGAACATCCCCTTGACTAAATCCAGCAAAGTCGGCCAAGTAAGTGTTCAACGCTCACCTCCAGGTTGATTTCCGTAGAGTTCCCCAACCCTTTGAACAAGCTTCATTACATGCAATATCATGGACCGACCTTAAACCAACCCCCTATCACCTAAGCCTATGTCTAGACTTTACCGGAGAAATACAATGGGTACGCATGCCTATTCAGGTCTTACAACCATATGCCCAATTACATGTAATTGCTTACAACTCCAAAGTAAATAAATAATTCATAGTGACTTTACCATCACTCCATTGCCATTTACCATCTGGACACCTTGATTAGCGAATAAATGCACCCAATCGATAAGGGTGCACCAATAGGCTCGAATCAATCTTGCAACACCGACACATTTAGTGTCCAATCTTCATTTCGAATCTTCTTGCTCCTCCATGCTGGAACGGTACTTACTCTGTCCATTCTCCACTAGAATATGAAAACCCAATGAACCTCACATCACTATCAAATTTCATTGGACTAACTTAGTTTCCGACCCCAAATCAATGCAGATCTCACGTCTTTATCAGAAACAAACCCTCTTATTAAAAGGTGTGGGTTCTACATATGGAATAAATAAAATCAACCTTCAAATACAAGTGAAAATGAATAGAGAGATTTAATGGAATAAATATGGCCAAGGCACATTATATAATTCCCAAGGCACTTGCATTATATAATTCCTAAAATCCCATCGATACCAACACTATTATAATTTTCCTATACATATCACCTTTCAAGAAACATACTCGCTGTAGGAACTGGGCATACCCAAATAAGCCATGCATCCTCAATGGCTACAACGGGCCTCGATCTCGCAACCTTAATCAATGATTGACCTTCGATTTGTCTAGATCTATCCATCCATGGTGTCCAATCCATCTCGCCTTTGTGCTGAGATTTTCCTTGATCATGTCTTCCACTGCAACAATGGTTCTATTTCAAACAGATTCTCCTTCGCATAGACTTCACAAAGCCTTCTCTCCAACGCATAGATCAGGACTCCTCTTGTCCTTCTGCACATCCTTCCAAACAACAACAATCTAGCCTCAGATCTGACGGAGATGCAAGAATTTGAACAATAGATATCAAGATCTAGTTACATATCTATGATTTTCTTTGCAGATTGGCAGGACATCAACGACCAATCCACCACAGATCTCAAACGTAGCCACATGCAGGCCACTAGTGTGTCCCTTCGCGACCTTCCACTTCATCAGCAACCTCCATGTCGCCTCTGTGGCTCGCTCTATCCTGAACTTCTTGGTTCTGTCGTCAATAGTGTGTTTCTCTTGAATAACTCGATCTGCAACAGAAGGGTCTCCAAAGACCACAAACCCAAAACCTCTTGCATGAACGATAGTTGTGTCTTTCATATTAATTTGGAGAAAGAAATATACATGTGCATCCTCGTATCCTTCTGCATAACTTCCTGCACTAGCTCCAACAAAAGGAGGCCCATAACCACTACTTGATTGCATGTAACCACTGTCAATTTTTTTGCCATAGGCAACATCACTACCTACATATCCATAGCCAGGAGCAACTCCATCAGATCAGACATCAAATCAACCTCCAAATATCCTAGATCGTCTGCCTGGAGATGCCTGGGGACATTGATGACAACCCAACAAAAATTGTGGAAAAAATTATCCCATGACTCATCCACGCTTTGTGGATCCACTGTCTCAATCTTTTCCTTCAGCCAATTACACTTATCATGGTCTAGAATGTGCATATATTATTAAACAATGGTGCCACAGTATGCCTGTTCCAATCGACTCATAATTGACAGTTGAGTCTGCACCGACCGATTCTCAGACATGAACCATGACGTCCTCCACACACCGAGGAAAAACTCCCGATCTAGATCTGCCTCTGTGAAACTACCGCATAGAAATCTCGTTCCGCAACTTCACACACTGACAGAGAAATATCTCACGTCGAATCTTTGATACAACTTGTTGTCTTCTAGAACCCACAAAAAAATAATTTATAGCACAAACATGTATAGAAAACAGTTACGTAGGAGACAAGCTATTTATGTGGTAAAACCCTCAGGGTGAGGGAAACATCCATGGGACAATGGCAACATCATTCTATTATCAGGAACCAGGAGATTACATCCAGCCTTAGGCAACCATGAAGCCCGGGAGAGGTCTTGAAGCCCCCTTTCTCTCAAATGCCTCTAAGGAATCACATCTATACAACTCCTCCTTCAGTTACATAAAAGTGAATACATTGAATACTACCCCTATTACTACTAATTAGTTTTAACTAAAACCCAAGAATACTTTCTTGTTGAAAAATACTGTGAATTGGTTGTCACATTCCAAAAGTTTTGAGAAGGGGTAACGGGTTGCAAATGAAATAGGATGAGACGTTGAGAGCCTCTCGCTTTTGCAAATCCATGTTTCAAGATGGTAATTGTAATCGACAAATGGATCGTAGACAATTGTATGGTTGCATGTGTAAGATGCATTAAGTGCACTCTATGAATTGCATAATCATGCTTATGTAGATATTATATTATGTTATCCAGACTTGTTATTTTTTAAATCAATTTAAGTGGTTTTTCTGGAGGAAGCTTAACATATGAATGTCGAAGAGATTTATTTTGTTTGTTACTGATTCATTATTAATTATAATTATATGTTATATAAAATTGTTAATTATAATCATACTTTAAAGTAAATGGTTTTTTTTCATATTAATGTATGTTTGCCTATTTTTATTATTTTGAAATAAAAAATTAATGTTATTTAAAAATATTACAATTTGTTAAAAATAAATAAATAATATTTAATATAAATAATATTTTTTTTACATTTTTAATATAAATATAAAAATGACTAGAACAAACAATCCACCAAAATCATCGTTTTGGAGGTAGTCATGCATTTTTAATATAAATATAAAAAACTACCCTTACAAACAATCCACCAAATTCAGCATCAATATGTTTGTTTGATTCTATACACATAATTATTATCCGTTGTTGGTTGTAAGCATCTTATCAAATTGCAGTCATTCCAGTATTTCATCAAAATTTGTTTTAATAACCATATTTCTTTAAAAATATAATAAAAAAATTATTGATATTACTTTACTTTGCTTTCCTGATTTGAAGATGCAAAAGATTTCATTCCTAGAATTTTTTTTACGATCTACAAAGAAGAATATACACTTGTTCACCATAACAACGAGTATTTGTGTATGAGCAAAGACGTTCTTACTTCCAAAAAAATAATTTCAGATGAATCGTTTGTCTAATTAATTTGTCACATAAGTATGTGCTTAAGTTTTCTTTAATAATAAATGAAAATTAATTTTAAAGATAAGTATTTCTATTAAACATTGTAATACTCTTTATTATATAAATTACTCAAATTATATTTATTTAATAATAATTAAAACATTTTATTATAAAGAAAAAGAAAAATAAATATATTATCTTCTTTCATTACAATTAAAATTGATTAATTATTTTTAAGATAATTATTAAATTAACAAGGTCATATACAACTGATAATTTATAACCATATTATTAATAACCATATCCAATATTGATGCTTTAATATAACAATTTATAAAATTGATGCTTATGCTGATAAAATATAGGGAGAGACTAGTTGCCTTGCAATGATTCCGTTGTTGAGTAATCTTAGGGACAATTTATAACATTGATGCTTATGTTGATAAAATATAGGCAGGGATTAGCTACCTTTCAGTGATTATGTTATTGGGTAATCTTAGGGGTTGATTTTATGTTCTTCATTTTAAAATCTTATAATTAAAATAAAGATTAGAGAATTCAAAGGGACCAAAATTGTTTAGAAAGTTGAAGTATAATGTTATGATTCTATTTTTTATTCTATAATGCTATGATTATAGTATTTTAATGTTATGATTATAGTATTTTAATGTAATGAGATGAATTTATACTAGTACAACCCCATGATTGTGATAGATGAATGTCTAAAGATTTATTGAAGCAACAAAATATGACAATGAGGTGGTGTATACATATTAATTTTTTTTAATTAGGTAAATTTGGCAATCACTAGTAATGGTATTAAAATATTAATCATATTAAGTAAATGTGAAAAAGTAAACAAGGAAAGATAAGTATTAAAAAATGCAAAAAAGTTATGAACATGAAATCTCATTCCTTGATTTAAGAGGACGACTAAAATAATACCAGCATTTTCAATTGCTAACCATAAGATTAGTTTTTAGAATTAAAAGATCATTAATTATACCCATCTTCAATAGGTATAATCTTTTAGTTAAGGTACACCTTTACGTTTTTAGTTAAGATACACCTTTACTTTTTATGCCCTGCACCTTTAAGTTTTATGCCGTTGCAAGTAGGAATCAAATTTGAAGGGAAGGGTTATATTTCAAATTGAAGGGCTAACTTTATTGTAACCCTTCTAAATTAACATGTTAAAATAAATTATTCTTTTCATATGAAAATAAAAAAAAACAATTAAAATTTCACCCATAAAACATTCTAAATAGATTCCATAATAACATACTCAAATTATTTCTAATTTATTTTCCA
>ML806182.1:44840-61057 GCA_009831015.1 Picea engelmannii
GCAAAGCACCTCAGATATGTTTCCAAACACTTGTTGACAACTTCTGTTTGACCATCCGTCTGGGGATGATAAGCTAAGATGAGATGCAATTGTGTGCCTTGTAGCTTAAACAGTTCTTGCCAAAAATTGCTTGTGAAAGTTGGCTCTCGATTAGAAATAATAGAGTGCGGCATGCCATGAAGCTTGAAGACCTGGTCCATGAAAATTTGAGGCACCATGGATGCAGTAAATGGGTGGTGAAGAGCGCAAAAATCAGCATACTTGGAAAGGCGATCCATGACCACCATTATGACTTATTTATTCCCCGATTTGGGTAAGCCTGTAATAAAGTCCATAGATATATCCTTCCAAATAGCAGGGGGAATCAGAAGCGGTTGGAGGGTGCCTGGAGATTTGACTGTTTCTCCCTTGTTGCGTTGACACACCTCACATTCAACGACAAATTTACGAATGTCCTGTTTCATACCATCCCAGAAAAAAGAACGTTTGACTCGGCCATATGTTTTGGTGAACCCTAAGTGCCCCACTGTGGGTGTAGCATGAAGCTCGGAAAGCATTGTGGATTTGAGTTTGGATTGTTTACTTAAATACAAGCGGCCTTTGTATCGAAGCTCATCCTGAAGCCAGGAGTACCCTAGGGGAGGCAGAGCCTTGTTCTGTAGTTGCTGGATCAGATGTGAACTTTTGGGATCTTGTAGCCATTCCTGGCGCACAGCTTGGAGCCAATCGGGTACAATGAAGGAAAGAGAAAAAAGGGATCCTTCGTATTCATATTTTCGGGACAATGCATCCGCCACGACATTGTCTTTTCCCTTCTTGTAAATGATCTCATAATCATATCCANTGGTCGGTCTTAATTTGGAAGCGTTGCCCCAAGAGATAAGGACGCCACAACTCAACGGCATGCAGAATCGCCAACATTTCTTTTTCATAAATGGGTTTGCCTAGATTCCTTTCAGACAACTGCTTGCTAGTGAAGGCCAAAGGTTGATCCTCTTGCATAAGGATAGCGTCGATTCCTTTCCCTGAGGCATCACATTCCAACACAAAGGTCTTTGTGAAGTCGGGAAGGGCCAGAACCAGAATGGTGCACATGGTCGTCTTCAAGGTTTGAAAAGCTTGAGCAGCTGTTGGAGTCCAAGTGAAAGAGTTCTTTTTGAGGAGAGCCGTGAGAGGTGTTGCAATCTTTCCATAGTTCTTAACAAACTTGCGATAATACCCTGTGAGGCCCAAAAATCCACGCAATATTTTGAGAGTCTTTGGGTGCAGCCAGTATTTCATACCTTCAATCATTTTTGGGTCCACCCTGACACCATCCTTTCCCACTAGATGACCCAAGTATTCTACTTCTGAGGCACCAAAAGGAAATTTGGATTGTTTCAGAAAAAGCTGGTGCTGAGAGAGTAAGCGGAGAAATTGATCCACATGAGTAAGATGGTCTGTCTAGGTTTTTCTATAGATGAGGATATCATCAAAGAAAACTAAGAGAAAATGATGGAGAAAAGGATGGAAGACATGGTTCATGAGGCTCTGGAAGGTGGAGGGGGCGTTACACAAACCAAAGGGCATGACCAAAAAATCGTAGTGGCCCTCATGAGTGCGAAAGGCGGTCTTGGGAATGTCGCCCTCTTTCATATGTATCTGGTGATAGCCCGAGCAAAGATCAAGTTTTGTAAAGAATTGGGCGCCACTCAATTCATCCAGGAGGTCATCAATGACGGGAATGACAAATTTGTCTTTTATGGTTAGCTTGTTGAGAGCATAGAAGTCAGGACACATTCTCCAAGAGCCTTCTTTCTTCAGTATCATGACGACCGAAGAGGAGTAAGGGCTCATACTAGGACGGATGACGTCGGCAATAAGGAGTTCCTGGACCCATTTTTCAATTTCATTTTTTTGTGCAAAGGGGTGGCGATATGGACATATATTGGGTGGAAGGCTTCCTGGGACAAGGGGACTGGAATGATCATGAACACCGCGGGAAGGAGGGAGTCCTTGGGGAGTGGAAAATAGCGTTTGATGTTTATAAAGGAGGGCTTGGAGGTCTTGGGGCACTGGGGGTGTCTCTGTGGCTTATATGGCGTGGAGTTGGGCAATGACACCCGAATAACCTTTTTTGAGCGATTTTTCCATGCGATGAGAACTGATGACCTCAGGTGAACCAACATTGATACCTTGGAATTTATATTGGTGGCCTCCTTGGTTGAATTGCATGGTTAAGCTCTGAAAATCCATAAGAATGGGACCCAAAGTCCTTAGCCAGTCTGCACCCAACACAATGACGCAACCGCCCATGTCAATAGCAAACATATGAGATTTTAGGCGGTAGTCACTGATTTGGAGACACACATTTTCACAGTGCCCTTCACATTTCATAGAACCACCATTGGCAATCATGATTTGGAAATTGTTGACAACATGGATGTAGCAATGGGTTTCTTAGGCAATGCGGTGATGAATAAAATTGTGGGTGTTGCCACTGTCAACCAGAATGATGACCTTTTAGTGCTTGATATAACCGATTAACTTGAGGGTTTGGGGGGCAGAGAAGTCGATAAGAGCATTGAGGGAAATGATCAATTCCACATCGGGAGGGTCAGAGGGAGGGTTTATGTCAGTGATTTTTGGTGACTCGAGCACAAGGGGAGTGTCAACATCCTCTTCCAAAATATCCTCAGAGATAGCCATAAAAAGATTTTTTTCCTTACATTTGTGGCCTGGGAAATATTTGTCATCACAATTATAACAGAGACCTTTGATTTGGTGTTTAGCCATTTCATCCTTGGTCAATTTTTGGATCTTTAATGGGGCAGAGGGAGTAGTGGGGTTTACTGGTTTAGAGCGAGGGATAAAGGAAGGCTTACAGTTTTGAGAGGAAATAATTTGTTGTGCTTCTTTATCTTTTTTAGTAGCCTCCACCCAAGTCGTAGGTCGAGCCATGAAGACATGGGCCCGAATCTCCTCCTTGAGGCCACTAATAAAACACTCTCAAAAGAAAGCATCAGTCATGCCCTCTGTTCAAAAAGCCAGGTGCTCCAATGCAACTATGAAGTCTTCTAATGTGCCTGATTGCTTCAATTTTGTCAAACAACCCAAATGGTTGGTGTCAGTGTCAAAGCGTTCATAAAGCTCAGTCACAAATTGGGTCCAAGTAATATACCCTTGACGTGAAGTTTTTCTCCATTGCCACCATTGCCAGCGTTCTTGATCTAGATGGAGAACACCATACCGAAGTTTGGCCAAGTCATCTGTAATGTTGTAGAGAGAGAAATAATGCTCCATTTGGGTGACCCAACCAATGGGGTCCGAGCCATCAAAGTTGGTTACATCCACCCGCGGAAGGCGCATGTCCCATTGAAAGTGATGGGCTGAAAGGAATGGGAAGAAGTTTCACCTTCAGTCTTTGTATGTGCATCAGGAAAAGAGTCATCGATAGGGATCTTGAGTTTGGTGCAAAGTGATGCAAAGATAGATTCAAGATGGGTGGTCAGTTCGTGTTTAACTTCCGCCATTGCGGACTGCACGACTGTATTTACGGATGCATTTATGGTGGTATTGATGGATGCATCACGGGAGACAATAGTAGCACTGAGTTGTTGCACTTCTTGTTGGGTCTCGAGGAAACCAGATTGCAAGGTGTTGAAGCAAGACTCTAGTTCTTGGCTACGGGTATGGGCCATGAGGATGGGTGAACTAAAAAGGGAGCGGGCGTGGTCAGAATTTTTTGCAGAAAAATGATATGGATGAATGTGATAAGGGGGAAGAGATGAATCTAATGGAATAGGTCTCAAATAATGGTGAAAAAATGCACGGCAATAGATCTCGCTGATTTAATTTGTTTATGTTCCCCAAGGATTCTACAGACAAGGGTTTTCCCTGTGTTATAGCTCTCAGATATACGTGCAGGGTCGAACAGTAGTACTCGACCCAATATCTCAAGGCACTAACTAAGGAGGATAGACCATACCCTTAGTCGTACTACCCGACTACCCATTTACTAGAGAGTATATTCCCGAGTGTTGTTCTCGGTGACACTATAGAAGTCCGGCAGCCGATAGGTTTATCTAAAGAGGGCTTCAAGAAATCTAGGCCGATCCATACACATGTGTTGTCTAATGCGCTACCACTCGAAGGGGTACCAACAGGGGTTACAAGGGTGGCCAACAGATGTGCGCTTAAGAACAACTTGAATTTCCTGCATGTATGAATCCCTCAACCGCAGATTTATGCGCGTAATGACATATCTCTATGGCTTAAAGACACCGGAATACGTCTCTACCCTGAAAAAAAATACCCACAATTTCTGCCAAGGAAAGTGCTATGATACCACTTGCATGATAACAGATATATAAAATATGCAGAACAGAAATAAAATGCTAGAAATGACAGAATAACAGTAAAATATCCAACATAATCTTCACAATAACACATAAATGATATAAGAATAGCAATAGAAATAACACTTTGATTCAGAAAGCAATGTTCACAGGCCTCTTCGAGGGGGCAACCTCCAATCGAGCGACGCTCTGTTACAATAATATCCAAGCTAGGGTTTTCATACCCTCGACCTTTATTTATACTAAATATGTCTATTAAGAGAAGCATCTAGAGGAAGATCCTTCTACAAGCGGAAGCTTCTATTAGGTCTTCTTACATCCGCCTTATTCTATTTTATTGAAAGGCCTTATTAATATTGACCTTTACTACATCCGAATACATTGATCTACCTATGTGCGGGTTAGGACCTTAACAGACTACTTCTAAAGAAGTTTTTGGCCGGGTTACTATGTTGAATAGGAAGCATGGAATTATGAACTGAATCAAGTACGTTTTCATTGGTGGTTCTTCTGCGGAGCTCTCCACCCCAATGTGTAGGTAATGGTTCGGTTTTATATATGATATTTTCATTTATGTTTGACAGGGAGAAACACAAGCTACACTAACATGTATTGGAAAACCTTCGAAAAATGAACACAATACTCCACAAGAAACAATATTGTGGAGAATAAATGAGCCAACTAGATTCTCAATACAACGGAACAAAGATAAACCTACAACAAAACAAAGATCCAGACTTGGGAAGGGTTGTCTTGACAAAAGAAATTGGCTTACATTGTGTAGTAATATATCTCCCAATTTCCAATTCACAAGTGTGGTTGTTGCTAGTATTTAGAGAATTCACTTCCAATTTACAATACTAGTTGTTGCTGGTGTTTAGAAAATCCACCATTTATCTTTCATCTCTGTGAGTTTAATAAATAGAATATGCATGCATGCATGAGCTCCATAAAAATAGGATTGTATTATAGAAAAAATATAACAATTCTTTTTTTGAATTAACTTGACATATGAAATATTGGTAACATTCTTTTTTTTATTACTAAGATATAGAGAAAAATATACTTAACACTTTTCTCTATTATTAAGATATAGGGGAATTGGAAATGAATAATAAACTAAAAAACTTATAAAAACAAGAAAAGATAAAAAATAGAACTTATTAATAAAATTTCTAAATTTCTAATTCATAATAATAAAAACAATGAAAAGTGAATATATTAAAAAAAAATTCCTTACCTTTCAAATGAAAAGATATAAAATAATTTCTATTTCAAATTTAACAAGTATTTTTTTATATTAATTTTCATTTGCATTGAAAATAATTTTAAACCCTTATATGAAGAGCTACAATGCTCATGAAGGACAATGAATAACTCAATTTTAATCCCCGGTTGCAAATGCATAATGAATCGACATCGATATACCTTAACAAGTTGAAGTGTATTATGCAATCGAAATTCTTAACAAGTCTACCTATAAGAAATTAGGTCTCTTACAAAAGGCGTTTGATTCTGATTTACCCTATTTTTTCGTCCTGATCACTTGATTGGCAATTGTGATAATAAAGTACATAAAATTAAAATAAAATAATAGACAAAAGATCTGAATCAGTCAGTCATCTTAGTAGCTTACAGGTTTCAGGTGATTCAGTCAGTTAATTTGATCTTGCTGCTGGTGTTGGTACTAGTACTGGTACTGCCACCATTAAGGGGAATGCCAAGGTCTCCATTCAATAAGTCGTTGGAATCGATGCAGACTCTCTTCGCTCTGAGGATTTGAAAGGTCTACCCTCTCCCACATAACCCTCAATCAGTTGAGGTTAAACGTTTAAACTGTGGGCATAAGTAGGATCAAGATTACGGATGTTGTTGTTGTCCAAAACAATTTTCACACCCACGTGAAAATATGTCCAAGAAAGCCAATCGAACAGTTTACTCAGCCATTCACATGAACTTTCGTTCAAAACAAGTCCAGGAACTTTGGGAACAACATCGCTCTTATTCACCAACCGCAACACCTTCACTCCTAGCTCCTCCATTCGCAAGGAGAATGCTCTATTCCCTACGCGTGGACTTGCGAATGCAAATACAGTCACAGGTATAGGCCGTGCCGGTAAATTTGAGTTAAGGATTTTTTGAACGTCATATGAACTTAAGGTTGCCAGAGCAGCTCCTAGGCTGTGCCCAGTCAAAGTTACACTCAAACTTTCATTCTTGTATTCATCCACGAGTCTTAGAATTTCTGAAAGAACAGTATCTCTGGCACATCTTGAATCCTGTCCTTTAGAGATGTAGCAGCTTAAAAATCCCTTCTCGACCCGGACGCCCTTGTCGTCTATACGAGTAGTACTTGATACTCGGTCTAGAACGCCCTTGCCCTTGCCCTTCAAACAAGCAGTAGTTGCTAATCCGGCTCTGACGCCCTTGTGCTTCAAACGACTAAATGATAATCGAGCAGGAACTAAAATGTCTCTGACATTCTGTATCCATTCTTGGCTTGTTTCGGTTCCTCTCCATGCTACTATAATATCCCGCCTCCCTAGTCTTCGTATCTCTTCAACGTTTGTGCAGACTGCAATAAAGCCAATCCAAACAGATTGCTCTATCGGCCTCCCCAGCGTATCAGTTTCCGCGTACAAATACTGGGTCACTTCATAGCCAGCGGTAGAGAAAGCTCCCGAATGAACAGGCCTTTAACAACTATCAAATAGTTCATCAAGGCTGTACTTACACCCACCAAAATCATTGGTGGAAAGTTTACTATCAAATGCATCATAACATAACTCTGCAAATTCACCATATCGCAAATTCACCATATCGCAGTATCTCCGCTTTCAAAACAGGATTGATGGGATTTAATAACCCATTCCAAGAGTGTGCTCCTTGAGTATCTTTCCAGATATCCGAAAGTGCTATATTTTCGTATCTGGTGGGGTTCAACACCTCTTCCTGCAAAAGAGGGCAGTTCGAAGTTGTCGATGACGAAGGGAGCACCCTCATCCTTCGTAGCATTGAATACAGGTGATGTAGGATTCGATACATAATTTCTGATTTTCAAAGTCGTCAAGTGATGAGAGGCCGTACAAGTTAACAACTTTAACAAAAGCTTAGCAAAATGTTCTCTTATGTGCAACGCAGATCCCAATATGTTCTCTTCTCTGCAAGTTGTATCCAAGATCTTCTCTTCTGTGCAACGCAAATCCCGATATGCATATTACGATACGCCTAATACGATACGCCTAATAGCATTATATAAGACAGATCAGAGTTGAACACCGCGTGTATCCATATGACACAGGGAATTCATTTGTAGCAGCAAGCAGGATAGACTTATGAATTTGAGTATGTTAAATTTGAAATGGTCGCATGAGGATAAAAATTCTCACCCGAATTCTTTGCTTCAACATTTCACAAAAAAATGTTCAACCGTGAGTACGTCGCATTCTTGCCATCCGATAAGAATGGCTGCCTGCAAAACCATCCGATAAGAATGTTGATTGGCATCACTCTCCCGCGTAATTAGTTTCCATATGAAGATAAGAATGCATTCTACCCGCACGTGGGTGACTGAATCAGTCGGACTAATTTCATTGGAGGATTTTAATTGTTTTATTTTTTATCCATACACAATTAAACTTAGTCAAATCACTTGACAACCAAAATAAATTAAAAGTAAAACAGTTGAAAATTTCCAATTTTATATGGTAATCTGGAATGTCTTACCTTAATTTCATGGACCTTCCCAACATTTTTTACCCGTGGAGTATCTCTACTCGCCATTCAATGTGGAAGACTTTGTACGGTGACGAATTATTTGAAGACTTGTACGGTGACAAATTATTTGGTCGGATTTGGGGTTGGAATTTGTACTTCTTTTACATTATTATATTTAGATGTTTTGAATTTTTGTATTTCCTATCAAAGAAACTTTTGTTTAAAATTGTATTCTTGGATGATGAAGTTTCGTTTAAAATTATGTTCTTCAACAGTTAAGTTAGTTTAGTTTTGATAGGAAATTAATTTTTTAATAAATAAGTTTTTATTAAAAAATTGTGCTTTTTAACAATGAAGTTTTGTTTTGTTTAAAATTGTGATCTTGAATGTTTTGATAAGAAATTATTCTTTTAATAATAAATTTTGGATGTTTTGATAAGAAATTATTTTTTAATAGTAAAGTTTTAATGAAGTTTTGTTTAAAATTGTGATTTCATATGTTTTGATGATAAATTATTTTTTTAATAATAAAGTAAAGTAATTGAAAAATTATCTTTAATAATGAAGTTTATTAAAAAATCATCTTTTTATTATAAGTTATGTTAAAACTTTTAACTTTAAAATTGAAATAATATGTTAAAAAAAAAAATAGAAAATGATAAAAAAAAACATTTCAAAATTCATTTAGAATTAAACACAAAATTTTGAATAAATTATTTTTATAAAATACAAATTATAAAATAAAAATAATTTTGAAAAAATACAAGTATCTTTGTCTTTAGTTTGGTTAGTTTTCTACTAGCATTATATATATGGATGATTATTTCGTTTGTTTTGTTCATTGAAACCAATGCATGATAATAGTGGCCACTAACCACTCATAGAATCAAAATTTATGGCTTTTAAAAAAGTAATAAAGAGACGAGTTGGACGATTTCTACAAGAGCATATAACGTATTTCTCGGATATTCCAATAAATACCTATGGAAACAATCTATACAATCCTCTTAGCTTTTGATTTCCATGGGCTTATTGTTCCATGTAAGTTTCAGTGCCATTTTGTTTTACACAAAAACTTTAATCCAAGTGGATATTGGTGGCCACCCACCTATTCCACTTGGACCCCACCATTGTTTCTTTCAGTTTTTCAGTTTCCGTACAATTTACTTTTTTTAGTAGTTTTTCGGGTGCTGAACTTCCGGAGTCGTTTTGAGACCAAAAAATTGTAGTCCTCAGATAGATCTTTCTAACGAGGTATTGAGCGCATCAAACGAAGATCGTATGCCAAAGTTATGTCCCTGGGAAGTTGATGTACCAATTTACCCAAACGAGGCCCATAGTCTTGGCATTTCATCTCCTAAGGTTAGGTCTTTGGATGTCTAGGGTTTTCCATTGTTTCTCAATAATAATAGGCCTTCGAGCTTCATTGTAACATAGTTCAGAGGCCAGTAGCCACCACATCTCTTCTCATAAATAAGCTACCAATGCCCTAGCTAGTTCATTTCCATTCTGTCTGTAAGTGTATTTCAATCATTTGTTATTAATGAAATGAAGTCTTATTTCTGCTGCATCTCTGTGTTTATGTGTATTTTTGTATTTCATTGTTTTCCTACATAAATCTGGATCAGTGGTATCAGAGCGGTCTGCTCATTCTCGATCCTTCTTTGCATGTCCCCAACGAGGTCGAGGTATAGGAGTTAGGGCTCGATCTAGTTGAACCTTTGCAAGATCAGCCTCACAAACCCCGACGACCACCCATGGGGGAAGAAAAGAAAGATGAGGGAGCAGGAGATCCTATCAAAATGTTGCTCGAGGAGGCCCTTGAGAAACAAAGGAATGTGATGATGGACAACTTTGCCCAGATCCTTCAACGTATGCCCACTAGCGGCGCATCTACATCCAACAACCACTCTGAAGGCGCCACTCCTTTTAAGGTACAAGTAAACTTTGACATTCCCATATTTTAGGACCAAATAGATGCAGATGTCATAGAGAGATGTTTGAATCTGTTAGAAGGATATTTCTCGTTTCATGAATTTTCCGACCGAGAAAGAATTATTTTTTCACTCCTCAAAGCCGCCCCCCATGTCAAGGACTAGTGGGAAACCTACTGGGAGGAACGAGGTGAGGGGGAACCCTCTTTGTCCTCGATCACACCCACTTGGAATTCTTTCTGAGATGCCATCAATGAACAATACTATCCCGTGGGGAGTTATGAGGACAAATACATACAATGGACTACACTGCGGCATCAAAGGGACCAAGATGTGCATGAGCTAGCGAATTTGTTTCATACCCTACGCACAAAGTTGGGTATCAAAGATTCAGAGAAACATTTGGTGTTAAAGTACCACAGTTGTCTGCATAGATACATTCAGGAGGAAATGGAGTTCCTCGACATCTCCTCACTTGGTGCAGCATATTGATATGCTGCCAAGATTGAGCATAAGTTAAAATAGAAGAAGTGAGATTTTGGGTCTGCAAATCAAAAGCAAGGGAAAGGTACCCCCAAAACACAAAACAAAGGACCAAGACAAGGCGAGGCGACCCAGGACAACCTGCCAAAGTCGCAAGCAAAGAACAACACCACGAAGCCAAAAATGGACATGGGGAAGTGGTGTGAGTTCCATAAGAGCTCCACCCACAACACAAGTGGACCATGGCATTCTGGGTTTCCCTGGAATGATTGCTAAGGTTGAAATAATGAATATGAGACAAGAAAACCCTGAGAAAGGCCAAGAAACAGAGACCATGGTAGAACCCCAGAAAGAATCAGAGACGGTATTACTACAAATGAAAGAAACCCTGAATGACCACATAGATATCAACTTATTAGAGATCTTAAAAGAAAAAGAGTGCATAGAAACAAGAATAAGAGACTTTGACATAGAATGTGTTCTGGATGAGGAAACACAGGTGAATATTATGATAGAAAGAACTTGGGAAATCTTAGGAAGGCCTGCTATGATTCCTTCATTAGGAGGAATAGGATTATTTAGAGGAAATATGACAATCCTATATGGAAGACTTACCCAGACATCTATGAGTGCTCATGGCGCTTTGACAAAAGAAGAATTTGACGTTGTTAAATTTATTGAGAACAACGCCCCATTTGCAATGTTACTAGGAAAGCCTTGGATTGAGAAATATTAGACCCAAAGAAAAGAAGAGGAAGTTATAGAACAAAAAAGGAAAGAATAAAGAGACTTCATGGCTAATATAATAGCACACTTACTATAAGAACAAGAAAACCAGTCGAAGTTACTGAGGACCAAAAATCTGGATGTTGAAGTTGAAAGAACACAAGAAGATTTGAAACACATGTTTGTACGAGGGAGTAGAGCACCTACCCTAGACATAGAATAAGTATTTCCCTTTAACCCTAGTAAAGACCACCAACATCGCGAAGTTACTATGCCAAGAGGAGATAAGAATCATAATGGAAAGAGGAATACCAAGACAAAGATCACAGGGAAGAAGGCTAGAAAGATCAGCAAGAAGAAAGAAAACTTGGAGAAATTTTAGGAAGTTCCAGAGAAGACTTTGCATAAGGAAGGTCTCCAAAATTTGAACTTCGTCGGAATATCATAGTAGCTTAGAATGACACTTCACCATGGCAGAGCGATATGACCGTTAGAGGCATTATAACCGTTAGATTGACATTCCTGAATGGTTAGAACAATAGTTGGGATCAACAAGCTCGCCATCGGACCGTTGGGACCAAGCCGTAACGAACATAAGTGAATTGATGAAGGCTTCTTGTTCGTTGGAGGGATTCGTTACATCATTGTCTACTTATTCTATCGACTGTTGCCCCAAGCACACTTTCACGAATTATATTCGAGCCAACAAGAGAACTCATTGTTACTGTGTTGTGCTTATTGATATTTCACTACATGTTCTATTGCATTGAGCATTTTTTCATCGACCTGAGTTATCCAATCTTGAGCGTGCATGTAGGACGAACCCAACGCCGCAAAAAATTATGTCGAAGAATTTCTCATAGAACTTATGGCTGAGAAGGTAATGTCTGTCAAACTTCAAGCTTCATCGAAGCGAGGAGTGCAAGCCTCCCTGTCGACTACTCCCGGATTCCGACCATCCCGAGCTGCGATCGAGAAAAGAACCAAGCATCGAGATGACTTGGCAAACGCAAAGTTAATCCAATCCATACTTCCCGACTACATCCTGCCTCTAGTTGACGCAGTGGATCGTGACATTGTTGCAGGGACTTCAACTACACCTTGGTTACTGCGTACCTCCTGAAGGGGATATGCACAGGCAAGCCTCAGATGGATAATATCATGAAAGTAAAGATCAACGACTTTAACCTAGTTGATCGCAAGAACCTCAGCATGATTGCACCTCACAGGTATTTGACTAGGATGAAGGGGGAGAAGTCGAGGATAATCCCCCAACCATGGACTATGGACCTCACATAGTCCATCATCCTGAACGTAATGAAAATACCCCATTTTGGAAGGCAACAAGAGGTTAATGTGTGCATTAATCTCTAGCTGTCGAGCTTCCATGGTGGCTACCTATGGCTAGACAGACGCATCACCATCGAACTAACGTTGATCCAATAGATCACCGGATTGAGCATGCAGGGACTAGACCTGCAAGACTTTTACCCAGGGAAGGCTGCAGACCATGCCATGGCACAAGAGAATAAAGATACATACGATGATGTGGAGAAGGGGAAGCGAGGCTACAAGGTAGCCTCCATCCAGAATGGCATAGTGCACCTTTCTTGCCAGTTGATTGCTAGTAAGCTAGTCCGGAAGAATAGACCAACGCAGGTCACAAGGTTTGTTTTTTACCTCGCAGGAAAATGCATGGAGGGGCTACAGATGAACTGGGAAAAGTACTTAGTGAACAAGTTAGAACAAGACTTCTGCAAAGCTCAAGATCAGGGCTATGAGTTCAATTTTAGTTGTCTGTTGATCCTCATGGAGTTCATAGCTTGGGTGATGCTGAAAGGTGTGACCTTCCCTGAAATAGAGACATCTGAACCAATAGCCACGAAGTTCACTTCGCTCTGGTATTCGAGCGATATGGGAAAAAAATGGAAATCAAATGCGTTTTTCCACACCTACTACCTGCAGCTAAAGAGGGCTATTGAGGTTGTTCCTCGTATAATGCCAAACACCCTACACAGGTTCAGGCCAGTTGTGAAATTCCATGCTGACAAACAATTTATCTACATCACTGCGCGTAGAAACGAACATAAAGAAGTACTACAGAGTTATTACAAAATCACACAGGAGGACCTAGAAGAAATAAATAAGGAGTGGCCTGCAGAGATCCTTATCCTTGTTGACCCCACAGAACTGTCTGATCTCGAACTAATCAGAAAGTGGTCACTCGTGAAGGGCATGATACACCTGGAACTAGCAGAAGGAAGAAGAGATAAGAAGTCCAATAGCTGAGCAGTGCATTAGAATAAACTACTTTAGAATCACTTGGATGAGGATGTGATGACGAAGTAGATAAAGAAGAGAACAATGAAAAAGAAGATCAACAGAAGAAAGGTGAAGCAACACTGCCACAAAATCCCCCTAATGACGTAGAGCCATCTCACGAAAGAAAGGTTTTTCCCATGAAACCCACATCGTGGAAGAAGTCAAAATCTAGTAAGACCAAGTTGCAGACTGTGCTTAAGCTCAATGACTTCGACTTCATCATCGCAGTTGTATCAGACATCTTGGAAGATCTTTTGCAAAGAAATCAAGCTAAGAAAGAGACCATGTGTGAGAAAATTGAAGCAAAACTGTGAGGGGTACAACAAGCCCTTCACCCTAGCCGAGCAGTGTCCACTGCGCCCCTGCCATCAAAAGAAAAAAAGTTGGGATATGAGCCTACCCAACTCTGCAGACTAGCCGATGCGACCGAAGCTTTCCTTCATCGTGCATAGGAAGAAACAAAATAGGCCACAGTGGCCCTGAAGCAAGCCCAGGAGGAAGTGATAGATGAACGTTGAGTTGCGCAGCAGGAAAAGGATGACCTCCAAGCAAAGTTCAAAAAGGAGAAAGCGCAGATCCAACATGAGAAAGAACAACTGCTTGCAGAGCAGGTTGTATTAAAAGAAGCAGTCAGCAGAGCACTTCTCTCTGTGATAGGCTTAGAGAAAAAGGCAGAAGACCCACTGGAGCATCAAGTAGTGTAGCTCATTGAAGCCATCCAACAACTTCAACAGAGAATAGCAGATCTAGAGATACAAACAGTACCAAGTACTCTATAGGACTTGCAATACCAAAGAGAAGCCACTGCTCAGAGCACAGTTGAGAGGATCAGAGAATTATCTTTGGAATGTAAACAACTTAGCAGTATAAGTGCGAAGACTTATGAGTGACTTAATGAGGACCCTGAATTGAAGACACTGGAGTCACAACTCCAAGAGGCAAAGAAAGAAGCAGCGAAAGTATAGGAACAGTTGAAGCTCCTGTCATCATTTGAAAGAATGAAAATATCCCAGGAACAATGTACTGCTCAACAATAGGTCCACACCATATAGAGAAAAGTCATGGAAGTGACTCAGAGGCTCCAACCAGTCTAGGACGAAGATTGCCAACTATTTGAGGAGATTGAAGGCAGAGGAGTAGAGATGGAAAAAGTAGTCACTTCGGTAGAAAAACTCTTAGAGGGACCTGTGAACGAGGAAGTTATTCGAGAGTTCGTCGAGCAAGAGGCCTTGGTGAAGCAGCAGGTCGAAGAAACTTGAGCCAGGCTTGAGGATTTTGAGGCAGAGCTACCCAGATCAGAGTTACTCGGGATGAGTCACAGGTGAGTGTTGGGGGCCTGTCGGCCCTTGACCAAGTCTTATATATCTTTGGTTAGGTTTGACCTATTTTGGGACTTCGATAGGCTGTTGAAGGCAGAGTGCAAGTCGAAGCGAAGATCGCGGTATCTCGGCTCCTTTTTAGTGATTTTTGGGTTTTAGGATTATGTAACTGGTATGGGGATGTCGACCCATGGGTTTACCCATGTTTAGGCCCTTTTGTGATGTATAAATAGAAATCTAGGCAATCTAATTAGGTGTGCAAGAGGGTTTGATGCTAAGTGCAAAAGGGCAAGTGAAGACCAATGTTCTAAGTGCAAGTGATAGTTGTAAATGCTTTGTGCATACTGTGTGAGACTTGCAAGGCTAAGTGCAAGTGCGTGTAAGAGAGTGTTTAAAGGATTTGTGTTGTAACCTAGCTAGGGGAAGGAGGATCTAGAGAGGTGCACACAAATCTCTTGTCCTATGCAGAGTAGGACCTTGTGTCTCTGTGCATGTAGAATATTGACAGAAGACAATAAAGAGAAAAAGAGTTGGTGGACGTAACCCCAGGCTGGGGGTGAACCACATATATCCTGTGTTGTGGTTTATTTGTTCATTATGGTTGTTTTATGGTTCATATGATTAATGATTAGTGCAATGATGTATGCTTAGATGAATATGATAGCTTAGTGCCTAATGATGTGAATGGGATGCTAGATCTGATCTATGTTGATGTGCTTAGTGCTTGAATGTCTTAAATCTTGTTGAATACTATGTTGCGTTGTAATTAGGGTTTATATGCGCTGTAGACAAGGGTTAAGTACTAATGAATGAAAATTTCTAAGTGCTTTGTTAGAGTATTGTAATAACATATCTGTGTCCCAACTAAGGTTGTAGAAACTAGAGTCCTACAACCACCCCTGCCTCTACCTCGAGTGAGACTTCATCTTCTTCGTAGGTGTTTCCGAAAGGGAAGTAGTTAGGGTTTTGTTGGTGTGTTTTTGAAGTGTTGAAACCTAGGTCTACCCCTATGCCAAAACCACATAAAATAATCAATTTTGGAGGGGCACCTTATCTTCTAGATGGTTTTACGCCACCAAATATGTTTTCCCTCCAAACCTTCCTCAACAAGGGCTCTATATCTTAGTTTGGGTACATAATTCCCTATAGTATTGAGAGACCATAACCGCTGGTCATCTTATTCCCCTATTATGACATTACTATATTTGAAATCATCTATGTATGATTTCCATGCTTCAATTCTTCTCCCAAACCTATCTCCTTTGAGGAAAGCCATTTTTTTTACCAATTTGTAGATCTCTCTTATCACAATATATATTAGTGAAAATATATCTTTGTTTCTTAAAACCTATATCACACAAGAAAGAAAATTATGAATA
>ML806182.1:85140-114421 GCA_009831015.1 Picea engelmannii
GCTCAAAGATGCACTATCAATATATATCTTTTCATTGCTCAAGAATCTCAAATAGGATCATCTCCATAAAAATAACTTCATTATGTTAAGAACATCACTCAAATGCATAGTGCTTACTCCGAAAAACAAGTGCGTGGTAAAATTCTTACAACAAAAGGGAGAAACATTGGAACTTATAAAGTACGATCTCTCTAAAGTATCTACTTTGGGGTACTTATTATTTTTCTTTTCTTTTCAATGGTCATTTCTAGGGTTCTCATGTTTGGTTGCATCCATTGACTACAATCTCATATTTGGTTGTCATCTCTTTGTCTTCTTCTACATTCCAACACACATCATCTCATTTTTTTTTGGTTTAAATGCATTATATTGCTTGAGCATATCATTTTATTCTACAATGAACTTTCCTCTTTTTTGTTTTTTCCAATAAATTTGTTGAACCCCTTATACTAATAGTGTATCCTAGATCTAGAGAATGTAATAGATAGTATATATATGCCTAATTTCTCAACAAAATATTGGCTCACTTGCATGCATCCTTCCAAATGCTAGGGGGTTGATGAACTAGGGTTCATCTAGAGTTGACCAACAAAACCCAAATCCGTTGGCATATCAATCCTCCCTTTAGGAATAAATATGGTCTCATCCAAGACTCCAAGATAATCACAGAGACCATCTAGAGTTGTGTCGAAGATGAAGGGTTAAAATACACTAGAAATCCACACAGGATGGAACTCATAGAATTCCGTACAGTTCATTATGATATTAACAACATACAACATTACCATATTCATCCATTAATAGAAGCTCTATATTATTTCCATTCAAACAATGGCATACATGGACCAACAGACTCATAATTCATTAGGAATAGCGCCATGTGCTCTCATATATTCTATCAGTAATGCATTACAAGGCTCCATGCACTTTCTATCAAAATATAGACATAAAATTAAGCTAAATCTATTATAAACTCCTTAAAAAAACGGTTCCAGCTACATACAAAACTACTCTTCAGACTCACAACATGACTCATGCAAAGACAAGGAATATTGATTCTTTCTCTTCTTTACTGCACACCTCATACTCTCCAAAATCCTCTCTATGTTTTCGCATCTCCTTTTCCTTTCCTTCTATGTTGTGATGCTCTGTCACTTTCACCTCTACTCGCTCCGTTGACTACCAATTTTGCATGCTTTTACCACCCACATGCATCCTAGGTAACCTCTTTAGAGTCATGACACTATTAACTAACTCGCCATATCATCCCTTAATTGATCCACAATATCTCATGTTGTTTGAGATAATCATTAGGGAAGATTCTTGAATATCTTCTTCTTGATTTGGCGTGCATGGAGTATCTTTCAAATTCTTGGAACACATTATAGATATCTGACTAGTGTACATTCCTTATTTCATCTATCGATGTGCATGCAAAAATGGAGTGAGCACATAAATATTTTTATTCGAGTGCACAATATTTACTCCAAAACTTTGGGTGCCAATAATCCCCCAACACTATTACTTAGATCGTCCTCAAGCCAACGTTCTTTCTCATGGTGAGATTGATGTGATGCAATGAACTGTCTTCATGAATTCCTTAATGAACTCCTGGAACCAATTGTCATATTCATTGAGGGTGGCATGGAGTTGTTGAGTGAGTTGAACCATTTCATATGCATCAGTTGTGGTGACTTGGGGATATTTCATGTCAGTTTACTTTATTTTCTCAAGCATGGGGGTGGTTGTGAGCTCCCGAATAAGTATAGAAAACTTGGGACTTATGGGTCTCTTCATTGGAACACCTAGAAATATTTTGCTGCTTCTCCCGAGCAATAATGATTTCCTTGGTACTTCTCAAGATGGTTGTAATTGCAGCTTGGTGCTTGCCAGGGGGTAGGGAATCTAAGTTGCTCTTTTGTTGGGCATCCTTTACTTCAACAATGCGAACCATGTCATCAACAAAGATAATTATCGTCATGTTCTACAAGTGGTTCCAACATATTTCCAGAGGCTAAAAAAATATTTGAGAAACCCTGAAAAATATTTGAGTTGGGCTTGGCCAATGTCGATGGATTCCTCGACCACCCCAATATTTTGTTGCAACTCCATATTTTCTATTGTGGACTATTAGAGCCATGAGAGGAGCATAATTTTATTCGAATCCAAAACCTAAAGATGAGCCTTTACGATGAGGATTTTGTGACAGGGTGAATTTATAGAGCGTCCTTCGAGGTGTTAGGTATGTTCATGTACAACTCATTGACTGGGCCCAAGAGATCCATGAAGGCGGTACCACTTTCAACATGTTGAGCCCTTGTATTTGTGTACACTGAGACTTCAGTGTGATATAATTATTGCAAGGCTCGGTGAGCCTATACCTCATGTTGATAGTGTGCACGATTTTGATTGTGTGCTGCAAGTTCTACTTGGTGTTTTTGTTGAAGTTGCAAATGAGCCAAACTAAGTGTTTGGTGCCATTCCCACAATTCGGTAAGTAAGCTAGTATTGTACATCTACACCGTTGGAGTGGGAATTGGTGCTAAAGAAAATTTTTCATTATCCATGTCAATCGAGGTGACGAGAAAGGGTTCGAATGTTAGTCTTTTCTCAAGAGTATACTGAAATTTTTTCATGCTCTAAATACATACCTATCTTTTCTTTGACTTATGTTATCACCCAAACATTAAATTCCTCATCGTTATTTTGATTTCTGCATGAATCTAAAATTACCATGTTGCAGTGTGCATTCCTCTCTTCCTACATTTTCAACAAGTTGTGACAATCCTATACGACATGATCATTACTATAGTAGTACCCATAGAGAGCACCTAGTTTGATGCAAAATACATATACATGGCCTATCCCATCATAGTTAAAACAAGTGGGTGGTCTTTCTCCACCTCCTCCATATCCTCATCCCCGATCGTGTCCATATCCACCCCTAGGACCCCCTTGGTATCTTCCTCTCTCAGTGCCTCCATGGTCACAACCTTTCTACTCTTCCTAAACTAGAAAGAAATCATGGGTGTGGTCCTACATCAACTGAATGGATCTATAGTTGTTCACATTGTACCCCGTGAATTTTCAGAATTCACAGAATGTATTATGGTGATTTTTATGATTCTTATCTAGTGTTGGGAAGCATGGTCAGATATGTCCCCACTATCTACAAACCTCACACCATTATGTCTGAGTCCCAATAGGAAATGGATTTGGCACACCCATCACCAAATAATTTCCCAATGTAGGACATTCATCCCTAYGGTGACCKTTCTATTGGCATGTAGTACACCATATKTYCTCATGCACCACCTTCACCTTMRCCATATMTTGCAACAACATTGTCCAGTTTGAACATTGGGATTGCACCTGCACCAATCCTGGTGATTKTTATCCACCTACYAGGGCCTTYAGGTACATCACAATATCCACTACCTCTTCTTGAGGAAKCACCTTATATTGGGTAAGAGAAACTCAGATATGGGGAAGTAKCCCAACAATGAACCATTMTCTATGTTGAACATCCTAGATCTGGAACGTCAACTTATCTAAGAAAATATTGAACCATTGGTAATAGTCCCATACAGTCTCTCCCAATTGCATCTTGAAATCCTTAATCTATGTAATGCGTTGAGATTTTGACTTAGCCTTCTAGATATCGTTAATAAAATCTCTCTTAATTTTTGTCAAGGACCTCATATTTCACGCCGGTGCAATTTCCCTGTACTTCATGTACCATGTCAAGGCTCTATCCCTGAAAGTGGTCTCATTTTGTGTAATATTTAGTTCTTTGTCAACGATCCTATTCATAGACCATATAACTTCACATGTAAACCATTGTTTCTCTACATCGTCTTTACCCATCTCATGGAACATGTGTAGCCTCATAGTTGTACCTTAGTTTTCCATTTTCAATCTAGGATTGTTTCCTCCTGACTGAATTCTCATTGTTGTGAATATCGGTATTGATACTCTCCTTTTCAAACTATTATTTACTTCATCATCTTCTTCACTTGTACATTCTCTCCTTTCTTCTCCTACTCCTTCTTCTACTCATATCATCACATTGTTTGTTATTATTTCTTCTTGGTTACAAATGCGCAAGGGAGTTGGTTCAAAGTGGGGTTACCTCAATCTTATCCAATCATTTCTTGTGAGGTAACCTAGATATTTACCTACCTGTAACCACACAAGACCATCCACTATCGCTAAATCTTCTTCGCCTATTAGTGGATGACCTTCATTTTCCTCTCCTACTTCCATGCCTCTACTTTGTGCCTTGGATTCCTCTAAATTTGTGACATCTCACAACAACCAAATGGGTCATACTTCTTCTTCTCTACCCCTAGTACTACCACTACTTTTGGTATCTTCACTGGATACCCTACTCCTAAATTTGCTCCTCTTTTTTGGCATGTTCTTGTATGTGGCTTCCTTTATCTTATCCTTCCTAATGCTAGGGGGTTGATGACCCATTGTTTGTCTAGAGTTGACCAACAAAACCCCAAGGAATTGACATATCAATCCTCAAACTAGGACTAAAGAATGTCTCACCTGATATACCATAAGAATAACACAAACCATATGCTATTGTGTCAGAGATGAAGGGTTAAAATACACCAGAAAGCCACTCAAGATGACATTCACACAATTCCTTACATTTGATTACGATATTAACAACATTCAACATTTCTATATTTATCCATTAAACCCATAATCAACAAAACAAATGAAAGGAATAAAAACAACTTTATATTATTTCCATTCAAACAATGACCTACATGGACCAAGGGACTCATAATTCATCATGAATAATGTCATATGCTCATACATTTTACTAGTAATGCATTCCAAGGTTCCATGTGTTTTCTCTGAAACTCTTCACATAATAATAGATCAACTCTACTACAGGATTCTTACAAAAATAATTCTAGCAACATACAAAACTACTCTTTAGACTCACAACAAGAATCATGCAAAAATAAACCAAATTGATTTTTTCTCTTGTGATTTGCATATCTTAGACCCTTTGAACTCCTCTTTGTATCTTCGATACTCCTTTTTTTAGAAAAATGATGTAGGAGCATCGTCAACATCAACCGAGCCAGCGCAGAAGCAAAAGACACCTGGACAAGCGCCAGTGCAATTTTTGAATTTCTCTTGGATTTGATGTGCGAACATAAATGTGGCAATTTAATGAAGGTGCATTTGTAAAATGTAATCGGACCTTGAGTGATTTTCTCTCGTCCTTAGTAGGTAGAAGGCATTTAAAATAGTTAATGCAAGTAGGTATAATTTAATTCTAGATGAGACAGTTTTAGAGCGCAAGAGGGAAATGGGATATAGACACCCTCATTGTGTATTGTAACATTATTGAAGCATAAGGAGAGCATAGGAGAGAAGCAAAGAGCTGTGTAAGAACACCCATGTACAGATATATGGATTAAAATAAAGAGGTTGATTCAAATTCATGGTTTTGTGTTGTTCTCTGTGTATTGATGTTGAATGATATGCTCATGAATGTTTGCTTCCAATTATACATTTGCTTTATATGTTGTGTATATGATTTCATGTTTTGAGCTTGAAGTCTAAAAGGAGGTAGGAAGGAGTTTCAATTGTTTCTCTATCTGAGAAAGAGTTCCTGCAAGGAGTGCAGTTGGAGTTTCCGCAAGGAGTGCATTGACAAAGGGCTTATGTAGTTTAGATTTTGTTCTCATTCACACCGAAGTGTAGTTGAGCACATGAGCTGTGCAAGGAGTGCGCAGGCCGAGTGAAGTCTCAAGGTTTCGAACCTGAGAGAAAAATTTAGAGATTGTTGTTGTAGGTGTGCGCAGAGTCGAAAGGATTCAACACTTAGGAGTGTTTGAAGGTTGTCGCAAGGAGTGCACGCAAGAGTCTTCTTTAAGACTCGACACTGAGGGAAAGCTGAGGAGGTATAGAACCTTCGAGAAATCACCAAAGAGAAGAATAAGGAGCTTGTTCCGAGAAGTGTTTAGCAGACGTTGCAAGTTTGCGTGTAGGTGGACAAGTTTTCAAGGAGAAATACTTGGTTCATTTTGTAGAAATCATCAAAAAGAACAAATGGCCGTAATTCTCTGAGGAGAAACCGCGAAGTCCCATGAGTCATTAGATCTCACGGAGGAACTGGGAAGATACGATGAAGTATTCCCTAAAGGTTCAAAGCTCAGGAGGGGCAGGACTATAGACCCGAGCCATAAGGGCCGTCAGATTTAATCGTGGATTTTCATATCAGGGATTCGTAGGTTGAAGTCCCGTAAACGTTGCCACAAAATTCGCGAAATCACGAAATGCGATATCCCGAAAGCTAGTGGATTTGTGTGGGCCACAAAGGAGTCAGAGAGGTGGACAGGTGGCACGCTATTTCGAAGTTTCGTGGAGTGAAGTCCAGAACTCATTGCATCAGGATTCACGATATTGTGAACTCCGTAATCCCGACAGATGTGAAGTGGCATTGAAAGGTCAGACTCACATGTGTATCGGAGTTTTGGAAAATCTAGATTCAGGAGTCGGGGAGACAAGTTGCTCGACATCGCGAGTGTCGAAATCGCGATAGGGAAAAGACCGAAAGGGAAAAGGAAAGGGTCAGTGTTGAATGTTTCGGGTTTCGGAGATTCAAGAGACCAACGCTCGACCACTAGATTCACAAAGGTGCGAAGTTCGATCTCCTAAGTGCAAAGAGGGGATCCCGTGAGAGTTTGTTGTGGGTGTAGATTTCCCAATAGGGAAATAGGAGAGTTGTTTAAGGGTTCTTCAGGCCGTGAAAAGGAAAGATCCTGTGTTGATGTGGACCTTTCGACCTGCGAGTTGAGGGTGTCGGCGTCATTTTTGGTATCAGAGCACAGAAAGGTTCTTTGCTTTCTGTTGCAAAGAGAAAGAAGAATTCACCATGCTGCCAAGGAGAAGGGAAAGGAAAACACCTGATCCACCAGAGGATAGGGAAATGCCGAGAAGAAGGTGCAGGCAGATGCATAATCCATAATTGGAGCGAGAGATGCATGATCTACGAGCCAGACTCGAAGACATGGAGACAACATAAAGATGGACAGTCAGTGCTGGGGATCTTAGTGATTCTGAAAGTGAAATTGAGGCTGAACATGAAGAAGAAGTTGCAGTTGAAGATGCATCAAACAAATGTTTGATCAGAGCTATTGCACGGATGGGTGCAAGAGCAAAGATGTACATTCTAGTTTATGAGGGAAACTTGGATGCAGAGGAGCTTCTAGACTAGATTAGAGCTCTAGACACATACTTTGACTATGAAGATGTCGAAGAGGAAAAGAAAGTCAAGCATGTTGTCACAAGATTGAAAGGACATGCAACATTGTGGTGGGATGAACTACAAACTGAAAGACACTGCAAAGGCAAGCAGAAGATCAAAAGCTAGGACAGAATGATTGCAAAGATGAAGGCGAAATTCATCCCCATAGATTATCAAATTATTTTGTTCAGGAGGATGCAGAACCTGAGACAGAAGCTGATGACAGTGAAAGAATACACTGAAGAATTCTACAAGATGAACATCAGGGCAGGGCATCGGGAGAGCGATGATGAAAAAGTTTCCAGATACATGAATGGCCTAAGATATGATATCTAGGATGAGATGATACTGGTAACCATTCGAACGGTGGAGGATGCTTATTAGATGGCCCTGAAAGAGAAGGAGAAGCTGAGCCGAAAGCAGAGTCAGAGAGGCCGAGGCAGAAGTCAGCCCAGAGGAAAATCAGTTGCCCAAGACAAATATCAGGAGCCCAAAGAGGATTGGAAGAAACCTCAGACTCAAACTGAGAGAGGTGGAACCTCACAGTGAGGGCAACATACTGAGAAGAGAGGAGATTATGCTGACAACAATACTTTTCCTTGTACTAGAGGTAGAGGAAGAGGAAGAGGTGGAGTAATCACATGCTTCACATGTGGGAAGAATGGGCACAAGTCTTATGAGTGTCCAGATAAAAAGAAAGAAAGTGGAGAAGCTCACATCGTCGAAGCACAGAGGCAAGATATTGAAGCAGAAGATGCTAAAGGAAGAAGATCATTGATGATGCGAAAAGTCCTTTTGACACCAGAGAAGGAGGTGGAGAGTTTAGTCCAAAGGACCAGACTTTTTAGGACTGCTTGCAAGACCAAGGATAGGGTATGCAAGGTAATTGTAGATAGTGGTAGCATGGACAATCTCGTTTCTACAGAGATGGTAGAGAAGATGGGGATAGAAACGATTGATCACCCAAGCCCATACAAAGTTTTGTGGCTACAAAAAGGACATCATGTAACTATCACTAAACAATGTTTAGTTGAATTTAAGATAGGAGGATATAATGATAAAATATTATGCGATGTCATATCTATGGATGTTTGTCATCTATTGTTGGGTAGACCATGGAAATATGACAGGAATGTGATTCATGATGGGAGAATGAACACATACACCCTAGAGAAGAATGGGAGGACACACATGTGGCTTCCAATCAAGGATAAGGAGGTGAAGACGGAAGTAAGAAACACTGTAATTCTCATGAGTGGGAAGGAGCTCCTTACAGAGGTTAAGAAGAAGGAGGATCCACAGTTCATTGTGGTCAAAAAGCCTAGAATTGTTTTGACCAGCACAAGTGTGGATGATTTACCAGAAGAGATTCAGGAACTGCTAGAAGAGTTCACTGATATCGTAGTGGATGAATTACCTTGTTCATTGCCACCGGTTAGAAGTGTGAGTCATCATATTGATCTCATACCAGGAGCCAGTTTTCCAAACAAAGTTGCGTACAGATTGACGCCGCAAGAGAATGAAGAGGTTAAAAGATAGGTCCAGGATTTGTTGGACAAAAGTTTGATCAGGGAAAGATTGAGTCCATGTGTTGTTCCAACAGTACTCAGTCCAAAGAAATATGGAGGTTGGAGGATGTGTACTGACTCGAGGCCGATTAATAAGATAACCATCAGGTACAGATTTCCATTGCCGAGGATGGATGATCTGATGGATTGCTTGAGCGGAGAAAAGTATTTTTCAAAGATTGATTTGAAAAGTGGTTATCACCAAATCCGTATGGGAGAAGGTGATGAATGGAAGACAACATTCAAAACCAACGAAGGGTTGTATGAATGGCTTGTTATGCCATTTGGATTAACAAATGCACCAAGTACCTTCACGAGGTTGATGAATGAAGTTATGAGGGAGTTCATCGAAAAATTTGTCATTGTGTATTTGGATGACATACTGGCTTACAGTAAACAGTGGCAGAGCATCTGAAGCATTTGGCTACAGTGATGCAGAAATTACAGTAGGAGAAGCTATTGATAAATATGAAGAAATCCTCATTCATGAAGACATAGCTCATTTACTTGGGGTTTTTTATTTCGACAAATGAGTTGAGGATGGATCCAGATAAGATGGAGGTAATCAAGAATTGGCCATCACCGAAGAATATTTTTGAGGTGAGAAGTTTTCACGGATTGGCTAGTTTCTACCAAAAATTCATCAGGAATTTCAGTGGAATTAGCATAGTGATGATGGATACAGTGAATAAAAGACATAAATATTTTCACTGGACTGAAGAGGCTGAGAAAAGTTTTAATCTATTGAAGAGGAAGATCACATAAAAACCAGTTTTGGTGTTACCGGATTTCCAAAAGACATTTCAAGTGAAATGTGATGCAAGTGGATTTGCAATTGGGGCAGTCTTGAGTCAGGAAGACAGGCCGATAGAGTATTTCAGTGAGAAGTTGAATGAAGCGAAAGTGAAATACTCCACTTACGATAAGGAGTTTTATTCTATCATCCAGGCATTGAAGAAATGGATACATTACTTGATCCCGAAAGAGTTTGTCTTATACAGTGACAATCATTATACAGTGAAGTTGAATGAAGCGAAAGTGAAATACTCCACTTACGATAAGGAGTTTTATTCTATCATCCAGGCATTGAAGAAATGGATACATTACTTGATCCCGAAAGAGTTTATCTTATACAGTGACTCAACAGGAGAAGTTGAATCAGAAACATGTCAAATGGGTGGAATATATGCAAAATTTCACTTTTTTGATTAAACATATTTCTGGTACTACTAACAAAGTTGTTGATGCTTTGAGCAGGAAGTGTTTGCTGTTGCAGGAGTTCAAAGTCAAAACGTTGGGTTTTGATGATCTCAGGAACATGTACGCAGATCATCAAGAATTTAGGGAGGCGTATGAAGCAGCTAAGAATCCAATTCTCAGAGATAGAAATGAATGGGTAGAGTACATGATCCAGAAAGGATTACTATTTAGAGCTCATCAATTGTGTATTCCGAAATGCTCCATGAGGGAGAATCTGCTGAAGGAGAAACACAGTGGAGGATTGGCAAGGCACTTTGATCACGACAAGACGTTCGCAAAGCTGAATGAGTCATATTTTTGGCCGAGAATGTGAGCAGATGTCAAGAGATTCATAGACAGATGCAGAATTTGCCAACATTCGAAGGGAAGAAGACAGAATGTAGGGTTTTATCAACCATTGCTTATACCAGAGAGGCCGTGGGATGCAATCATCATGGATTTTGTATTGGGGTTGCCAAGAACACAAATAGGTTTTGATTCAATCTTTGTGGTGGTGGTTAGATTTTCCAAGATGGAACACTTCATTCCATGTTAGAAAACCAGTGATGCAACTCACATTGCGAATCTATTTTTCAAAGAAGACATTCGACTTCATGGCTTACCAAGAAGCATAGTTTCAGATCGAGATACAAAATTCATAGGGCACTTTTGGAGGACCTTATGGAAGAAGTTCAGGACTAACTTGTCGTTTAGTTCAGCTTATCATCCTCAGATGGATGGACAGACAGAAGTGGTGAACAAAAGTCTGGGAGACTTGCTGAAAAGCTTGGTGATAGAACACCACAGCCAGTGGGACAACATATTACCACAGGCAAAGTTTTCTTATAATGACTCAGTTAACAGGAGCACGAGGCAGAGTCCATTTCAGGTTGTCTATGGCATGCAGTCGAGAGGAATTTATGAACTGATAGATTCAGAACAGATTTCAACTAGGAGCTCTAGTGCAGAAGAATTCGCAGAGGCGATGAAAAAACTTCACAGCCAAGTGAAGGACCGATTGCAGAATTCAAGCCAGGAATACAAGTGTAGAGCAGATCAGCATAGAAGACAACTTTATTTTGAGGTTGGTGACTTGATTCTGGCACATTTGAGAAAAGAAAGGTTCCCGAGAGGAACATATAATAAATTGAAAATGAAGAAAATTGGGCCATGTAGGGTCTTGAAGAAATTCGGGGCGAATGCTTACGATATTGAATTACGCGATGGGATCGAAATTTCTTCGATATTCAATATCTCAGATTTGTACCCATATAGAGCTGGGGAAGTAGAGACTGGAGATGAGAAGTCAGTGATCCAGTGGACAAAGCAGATGCCATTTGCAGATAAACCGCAGATGGAGTGCATACTGGATAAAAGAATGTGCAAAAAGACCAGGCAGAAAGAATATTTTGAATATTTGGTCAAGTGGAAGGGCCATCCAGTTGATTATGTTAGCTGGGAGACTGAAATAGAAATACAGAAGCATGGACATACCGTGCACGATCTCATGGACAGGAGCCCATGAAATTTTTCAAGCCGAGGAGTATGATGCAGGAGCATCGTCAACATCAAGCGAGCCAGCACGGAAGCAAAAGACAGCTGGACAAGCGCCAGCGCAATTTTTTAATTTCTCTTAGATTTGATGTGCGAACATAAATGTGGAAATTTAATGAAGGTGCACTTGTAAAATGTAATCGGACCTTGAGCGATTTTCTCTCGTCATTAGTAGGTAGAAGGCATTTAAAATAGTTAATGCAAGTAGGTAGAATTTAGTTCTAGATTAGACAGTTTTAGAGCACAAGAGGGAAATGGGATATAGACACCCTCATTGTGTATTGTAACATTATTTAAGCATAAGGAGAGCATAGGAGAGAAGCAGAGAGTTGTGTAAGAACACCCATGTACATATATTTGGATTAATAGAAAGAGGTTGATTCAAATTCAAGGTTTTGTGTTGTTCTCTGTGTATTGAGGTTGAATGATATGCTCATGAATGTTCGCTTCCAGTTATACATTTTCTTTATATGATGTGTATATGATTTCATGTTTTGAGCTTGAAGTCTGAAAGGAGGTAGGAATCAATTTCAATTGTTTCTCTACTTGAGCAAGAGTTCCTGCAAGGAGTGCAGTTGAAGTGTCCGCAAGGAGTGCATTGACAAAGGGCTCAGGTAGTTTATCTTTTGTTCTCATTCACACCGAAGTGCAGTTGAGCACAGGAGCTGTGCAAGGAGTGCGCAGGCCAAGTGAAGTCTCAAGGTTTCGAACCTGAGAGAAACATTTAGAGACTGTTGTTGTAGGTGTGCACAGAGTCGAAAGGATTCAACACTTAGGAGTGTTTCAAGGTTGCCGCAAGGAGTGCGCGCAAGATTATTCTTTAAGACTCGACGCTGAGAGAAAGATCAGGAGGTATAGGACCTTCGAGAAATATCCAAAGAGAAGCACAGGTAGCTTGTGTCGAGAAATGTTTAGCAGGCATTGCAAGTTTGCGTGTAGGTGGACAAGTTTTCACGGAGGAATACTTGGTTCATTTTGTAGAAATCATCAAGAAGAACAGACGGCCGTAATTCTCTGAGGATAAATCAAAAAGTCCCGCGAGTCGTTAGATCTCAGGGAGGAACAGGGGAGATACGACGAAGTATTCCCTAAAGGTTCAAAGCTCAGGAGGGGCAGGACCGTATAACCCAGCCATAAGGGCCGTCGGATTTACTCATGGATTTTCATATCGGGGATTCATAGGTTGAAGTCCTGTAAACATTGCCACAGAAATTGTGAAATCATGAAACGTGATATCCGGAAAGCTAGTGGATTTGTGTGGGCCATGGAGGATTCAGAGAGGTGGACAGGTGGCACACTATATAAGAGTTTCATGGAGTGAATTCCAGAACTCATTGCATCAGGATTCACGATATTGCGAACTCCACAATCCCGACAGATGTGAAGTGGCATTGAAAGGTCAAACTCGCGCCTGTATCGGAGTTTCAGCAAATCCGGATTCGGGAGTCGGGGAGACAAGTTGCTCGACATCACGAGTGTCGAAATTGCGATAGGGAAATTCTTGAAAGGGAAAAGGAAAGGGTCAACGTTGACTGTTTCGGGTTTCGGAGATTTGAGAGACCAACGCTTGACCACCGGATTCGCGAAGGTGCAAAGTTCGATCTCCTAAGTGCAAAGAGGGGATCCCATGAGAGTTTTCTGTGGGTGTATATTTCCCGATAGGGAAATAGGAGAGCCGTTTAAGGGTTCTTCGGGCCGTGAAAAGGAAAGATCCTGTGTTGACGTCGACCTTCCGACCTGCGGGTTGAGGGCGTCAGCGTCATTTAAAAACATGAACGCAGAGCAATAAAAAAATGTGTAAATAAAACACAGAAGATAGACAATACATTAGAGACAAAGATATATGTGGTTCACCTAGTGTGGGCTATGCCCACCAGAGAAGTTGCCAGGTCTCTCAGAATATAATATTCTTAATGATACATAGCCGCAATACATTTCCCCCATAAAAAGAGGATTTCCTTATAGTGAAAAAAACCCTAACATAACTTATATCATCATATATCTGACCTTATAATGAATGATCCAAATTTACTATGAAATTACAATATACATTTACAAGGAAATTTTTTCGTCCGGGAATTTCCCCCCGAACCCTCGCTGGGGGCCTGCTTACCCCCGAACCCCCCAAGAGGGGCTATGAGCTCCCTGAACCCTATAGGGGGACAAATCCTCCCCTCCAACCCGCCCCCACATGGATGGGTGTACAATATTGTTTGGTGTATAGTCTCCCTGGGGTATAAACATGGCTAAAAACAAAGAATTATGAAACATGAAGATAATTAGGCTCCAAAACCAACAATCTCCCACTTGGAGACTAATCACAACAACTCCACTATTTTTTTACCTAATGGAATATACTCCACCTTGGACCAAGAAAATTTCTCATCTTCACCTTCATTCTTGAAGATCAACTAAAACTGAGCAGGAACTCAATTTCTCCCTAGTTACTACCTTTGTTAACATGTCTGCAGGATTCTCACTAGTGTGTATCTTTTCCAACTTAAAATGTCCATATTCCAATATAGATCCTATAAAATGGTACCTGAGTTTTCTATTATTATTATTTGAATGGAAGGATGAGTTATTTATAATATGAATGACACTCTCGTTGTCACAATACAACCTGCTATTCTCTTGTTTCTTTCCCAATTCCTCCATAAACCTTTGTAACCAAATCATCTCTTTAATATCCTTTGTAGCAACAACATACTCTACCTATATTGTTGAAAGTGAAACAACCTTTTGCAGTTTTGAAATCCAACTTACTGTTATTCCACCTACAGTAAAAACATACCTTGTGGTGCTCCTCCTACTATGTTTATCACCTGCCATTTCTAAATTGGAATATCCTTGTAGAACAATGTATGAACATCGAAAACATAATGCATGAGTAGAACTAACTTTTAAATACATGATAATCCACTTTACTTCCACCCAATGTTCTTTACCTGGATTTTTCATATACCTACTCACAACTCCGACTCCATGTGCAATATTTGGTCTTGTGCAAACCATCACATACATCAAGTCGCCAATTGCTAATGAATAAGGGACCATGGACATGTATTATATCTCCTCCTATGTCTTGGGACACAGTTATTTGGTTAATTTGAAAAGGATGGCCAAAGGTGTACTAATTAGTTTTTCATTCTGCATTCTAAACCTCTCCAACACCTTCTCTATGTACTAACCCTGAGACAATGCCAATTTGTGATTTTTCCTATCTCTTGTTATTCTCATACAAAGGATTCTCTTTGCAACACCCAAATCATTTGTCACAAATGAATTAGATCATTTATCGTTGAGAGCATTTATATCTTGCATATTAGACCCCATAACAAGCATGTCATCTACATACAATAGCAATATAATATAGCTTCCATTTTCTAGATTTTTAAAATAACCACAATGATCAGAATGACATCTACTATAACCTTGTTCTGTCATAAACCTGTTAAAATTCAAATACCATTGTCTTATATCTCTCTTTAGGCCATACAAGGTCGTATTCAACCTTCATACCAATTTTTTCTTCCCTTTGTCCTCATACCCCTGTGGTTGTTGCATATAAATATCTTCCTCCAAATCCCCATGGAGAAAAGTTGTTTTTACATCTAACTGTTCAAGATGTAAATATTCTACTGCCATAAGACATAAAATAGTCCTAATTGAAGTCATTTTAACAACATGAGAAAATATTTCATCAAAATCTATATCATTCTTTTGCGCAAACCTATTTACAACAAGTCTAGCCTTGTACCATTTTTTCCCAACCAAAAGTCTTAAAAAAAGAATAGTTTACCTTTTTAGATGTCCATGTGTCCTCTCAAATTCCACCATATAAAGAGCTTGAAGGTCCTATATTTTTTAAGTAAACAACAATATATACAACATCTGCCCATAACTGTAAGGGAAAAGCAACATGCAATCACATACTCCTTGCACGCTCCATGATTGTCATGTTCATCCTTTTTGACACATCATTTTCTTGTGGTGTTCCTGGAACTGTCTTATCTCTATGAATCTCATGGTATGAACAATAATCATCAAACTCCTTGTTGCAATATTCACCTCCATTTTCTTATCGAATACACTTCAACCTTTTTCCAATCTCATTCTCAACAAAATATTTCCATTTCTTAGAAGTATCAAAAACATCATATTTTTGTTGAATGCAATAAACCCAATTTTTTCTAGTTGCATCATTAATAAAAGTAACATAATAATGAGAGACACCAATAGATGATACCTGAGATAGTCCCCATACATCTATATGCACAAGCTCTAACCTTTCACTCTTCTTTTCTTTTCCGACTCTGAGAAATATGACTCTCTTATGTTTTTCATAAACACAATGCTCATAGAAATCCAAATCAATTTGTTTAATATATGGAAATAAATTTATTTTGTGAAGTATTTGCATCCCATTCTCACTCATGTGTCCAAGCCTATTATGCCACAGTTTTGTTTCCAGTCATGTAGAAGCTAAAAAGATACAAGATTCAGTATTACCAATACATAAATACAATGTAACTACCTCCTCTCCTTTTTCTACCACCACTAATTCTTTGGGGACCTTCCACACATTATCTGTAAATATGGATATACAACCTTCACTTACCAACTGGCCTGTTGAAATTATATTTTTCCTTAGATCTGGAGCATATTCTACCTATTTCAAAAACCACTCATTTCCATTGATTTTATTTATTTTTTCGTTTCCCATTCCAACAATTTTGCATGGTGCATCATCACCCAAATGAACCTGTCCAAAATCACCTTGAACATAATCTAGAAAATGTTTCCTATGGGGTGTGGCATGAAATGAATCCCGTGAATCTACTACCCAAGACTCGGAAATATTATCTACGAAAAGAATCAAAGCATCTTGTAACACATCACCTATTACATTTTATTCCTTATTTTTCTCATGTTGTCCACCTCTTTGTTTATTTGGAGCTCTGCAATATTTCTTCATATGTCCTTTCTTCCCACAATTCCAACACTCTATCTTTCATAGTCTAGATTTGGATCTTCCCTTCCTAGAATTCCCTCAGTTCCCTAAGCTCATTATTCTATCCTTTTTTCTTCCCTTGTTCTCCATGTTTAATGCATTACCTATTGTCTCGCCTGTGATTTTCCGTCACATTTCCTCGTTAAGGGTAACACCAACAACATCATCAAATTTTAAAGTGTTTGACCCAGAGACAGAGTTACTTACGGCCATGACCAATATGTTCCAACTTTCTGGAAATGAGCACAAGATTAGAAGATCCTTGACCTCTTCATCAAAGTCCACTTTTACAGAACTTAGCTTATTAGTAACAATATTAAATTCATTTAAATGATATGCAACAGACCCACCTTCTAACATCTTCATATTGAATAATCTATTCAATAGAAATACCTTATTGGACATCGAGAATTTTTCATACAGTTTAGCTAATGCGTCCAACAACTCCTTTGTTGTCTTTTCTTTCAAAATATTGAAAACCATTGATGCTGCCAGGATCAACTGTATCGTTCCTACTGCCTTTCTGTCAAGAACCTCCCATTCTTCATCCTTCATGGCCGTTAGCTTCTTTCTTGTTCCACCCAATGGTAGGAATAGATCCTTCTGATATAAATAATCTTCCATCTGCATTTTCCATAACTGGTAGTTTTGGCCATTAAATTTCTCAACCCTAAAATTTCCATCTTCCGCCATTTCTTCCACTCAAAACAAGAAACCTATTTTCATATGAGTTACCTTTCGTTGTGATACCATTTATTATAAACACATGATCAAAGAGCAATAAAAAAAAAAAAAAGTGAAAATAAAACACAAAAGATACATAATACAATAGAGACATCGATATACTTGGTTCACCCAGTGTGGGCTATGTTCACCAAATAAATTATCAGTACCTTCCTTTTTATTTTCCAGAAAATGAAGGGATATAACTTACATCACACTCAATACCTTCCTCTTCTTTCTCTCACATTCTCCGCTCTCAAAATACAATATTCACAATGATAAATAGCCACAATACCTTTCCCTCATAAAAGTGGGTTGCCTTCTAGGTAAATAAACCCTAACATAACTTATAATGTCATATATGTGACCTTATAGTGAACGGTCCATAGTTACTATGAAATTACAATATACATTTACAAGGAAAATTCTCCTGCAGGGGATTCTCCCCCGAACTCCCATTAGGGAACGATGTCCCTTGAACCCCCACCGGGGGCCCTCTCTCTCCTAGACCCCCCAGACCCCACTGGGGAGGAAACCTCCCCATGCAACCCCCCCGCATGGAGTGGTGTACAATATTCTCGGGTGTATAGTCTTCATGGGGTATAAACACGACTGAAAACAAAGACCTATGAAATAGTAATATAATTAGGCTCCACAACCAACACCTTTATTTTTCCTTCTCTACTCTAGTGCTTTGTCTCTTTCGAATTTGCTCCACTCCCTCTGTTGAATGTCAGTTCCACATGCTTCAGTCACCCACATGTAGCCCATGTAACCTCCTTGATGTCATGAAAATATTAACCAACTTTCTAGCTCATCGCTTAACTACTACATGATATCTCATGCTACCTCAGTTAATCATTCTGGAAGATCCCCAAAGATCTTCTTATTGATTTGGCGTGTATGCAATATCTTCCTAATTATTTTCAGACATTATAGATCTCTTACTGGTGTGCATGCCTTATTTAATTTGCCATGAATTTCCTGATGTACGTGCAAAAATTACCCAAAATTTTCTTGTGTGCGCATGCAATATTCACCCCAAATATTTGTGTGCCAACACAATAATTGACCCATTTTGTAGTCATTACTTCTTTTGATCCATATATTTCCTTTATATAAGGCCACCTTCGAGTGTAAAAAATTACAACTCTCACCCTTTTTCCAAGCACACATCCTATTGCAAATAGGACAACAAAATATTAACTTGGACTGGAATTTGAAACTCAAATATGGGAATATTTTTCATTCTTAGCTGCAATTCAAATATTCTATGGGTTTGGACTTATCATATGTTCATAAAAACATATAGAAACACGATGATTTTCTTTGAGGTAGATCAAACCATGCTATAATAACATTTAACATGGCATAGATTATTTACATAAGAATGATAGAAATATGCATATGATTTAAATCCTCCCTCTAGAGTTTTCTTCTGAATTCTTTATTTGTTGAAGAACATATATTTATCCTATAATTTAAGAGAATACTTTCTAGGTAAAATTGTACTAATTATAATAAGATCAAATCCTTTCCCTTTCCATGATGCCTTCTCACTGTATATCTTCCTCAACCCAGTATACATCACCATATAAAAACACAATTTAGGATATTCCCCTTCCGCTCACTGCATGCACAAACATGGGATCCTACCCCCTTTTTCTATCTAGACACACACATATATCTTCCTATATATGGAGGCCAAATGCAAGGATATATATTTTGGACTCATGGATCCATAACTTACATACCTATTTTAATCTATGCATAGGAATCATTGAATCTCAATGCGTCCATATCATAGAATTCCATTTTGAGGCTACAACTCTAACATGTTGCCAATATCATTCTAAACTTACACTATCATATTATTTTTGTTTTCCTTTGGAGTGCATTAAAACTTGGGATTTTTTCTTGTAGGACACATGCAATTTTTTTTATCATCCCATGTATAGCACACATTTGTTGTGTTAGTGTTTACAACTTTTCCAAGTAGTTGGCATATTGATCGATCATCGAGGATTGATGATCTGTTCGATTAGATGAAGGGTGCGACGATGTTTTCAAAGACCTATTTGCGATCAGGGTATCACCAGTTACGGATAAAGGAGGATGACATCCCTAAGACAGCCTTTAAGATGAGGTTTGGACATTAGGATTTTATTGTTTTACCATTTGGATTGACAAACGCCTTAGCGGTATTTATGAGTTTGATGAACGAGGTGTTCCGCGAGTACTTGGACAAGTTTGTCCAAGTACTCATTGACGATATTTTGATTTACTCTCAGATGACAAAGGAGCATGACGAGCACTTGCACTTCGTACTATAGTGTCTGCGAGAGCAGAAATTGTATGTGAAGTTGTCCAAATGCTCGTTTTATCAATCGAAGATTCACTACTTAGGGCATGTCATCTCCGACGAAGGTATCGCCATGGATCCAGCAAAGGTCAAGGGTATTATGGAATGGCCTGCGCCGACGAATGTCTCAGAAGTGTGTATCTTCATAGGGTTAGCAAAATACTATCGATGGTTCGTCGAGGGATTTTTGAAGATAGCAAATCTGATCACATAATTGCAGAAGAAGAACAAGAAGTTTGTTTGGACCGAGAAATGCGCAAAATAATTTCGGAGGCTCAAGGAGCTCTTGACAATGAAACCGATACTGAAGGTCCTTGACATGGACGTGAATTTCTTGGTATGAACTGATGCATCAAAGGAAGGCTTAGGCGGAGTCTTGATGCAAGACAATCGAGTGATCTCTTACATCTCGAGGAAACTGAGAAGACATGAGGAGAACTATGAGACACACGATTTGGAGTTGTTAGCCATTGTATATTCCTTGAAGGTTTGGATACACTACCTTGTTGGATAAAAAATTGAATTATATACAGACCACTGTGGACTACAACACATATTTACGCAAAGCGGCCTGAACGTGCAACAACGACATTGGTCGGAATTGATTAGCGAGTACAATTTTGAGATTACTTACATAAAAGGAACAATGAACCGAGTGGAAGATGCATTGAGTCGGAGAACACGCATCTTTTCGGTGTTTCCACTTTAGATGAATCTACTTGAAAAGATTCTAACTTTATAGTGCAACAAAGACTGGTACAAATAGGTCAAGGATTTTATCGGACAAAGAACAATGATGGTACCAAGATGTGAAGGATTTACGTTTGACAAAGATGGATTAATGAGGTTAAAAAATTGGATTTATGTACCACTGAATGAAGAGTTGAGGAGTTTGATCCTAAACGAGGCTCTCAGAGCAGTATACATGGCTCACCCTGGAGTCACGAAGATGAGGGTGGATCTTAAACCCTTATTCTTCTAGAAGGGAATGAAGGCAGACATAGTTAACTATGTGGCCAGATGTCTAAAATGTCTACAAGTAAAGGCTGAACATAGACATCCAGTAGGATTATTACAACCACACACTATTCCATAATCGAAATGGGAGGTCATTTCGATGGATTTCATTGTTGGATTGCCACTGGCGGCAAGGAGACACGACTCAATTTTTGTCGTAGTCGACACTCTAAAAAAGAGTGCTCATTTTATTCATGTATGAATGACGTATCAGGCACCTGACATAGCTAGAGTTTTCATCAGTGAGATTGTGAGGTTGCATGGCGTACCTAAGAGGAATATATCCAATCGAGGATCGGTGTTTATTGGACGATTTTAGACTAGTTTCCAAGAGGCCTTCGGAACCCAACATAATTTTAGTACTGAGTATCACCCAGAGAATAACGGGAAGACCAAATGAACAAACCAAATTTTGGAAGACATGTTGCGCATGTATGTGATGGACCAGCAAAAGCATTGGCAAGAATTCTTTCCACTGGTAGAATTCGCTTATAACAATAGTTACCAAAGAACCATTAAGATGGTTCCTTTAGAGTTTCTTTATTGGCGACCATGTCAGACGCCTTTGAGTTGGGATCGAATTGAGGATGGGGTCCTGGTGGGACCAAAAGCGATCCAACAAATGGAAGATCAAATACAAACAATAAGACAAAGGATCAAAGAAGCGTAGTATCGACAAAATAGCTATGTTGATGTGCACTGTGTCGACCGTAGTTACGAAGTTGGTGATCAAGTCTTCTTGCGAGTAAAACCGCATAAGAGTTCGATCAAGTTTGGAAAGGGAGATAAAATCTCCCCTAGGTTCATGGGACCCTTCGTGATTGTGGAAAGGAAGGGGTTCGTGGCCTATCGACTAGCCTTGCCCGATTCTTTGAGGCGCACACACGATGTTTTTCATGTTTCTTTTTTGAGACATTATATTAGTGATCCTACACATGTTATCGACATGAGTTCCTTGCAGGTATTGGACGAGGGAGTGCTCATGGCTGAGCCGATATGCATCTTTGATCATTGCATTCGACAGCTACGACGTTGAATAGTAGAATAGGTCAAGGTCTAGTGCCTCAAATATAGTCCGCACTCGACAACCTGGGAGGACGCATATGATATGCGCCAGCAGTTTCCATTTTTGTTTGATAGATAGACTTGTGACACTGTGATACACATTTTTTTTGGCACTTATATACTGTGAAACTTCGGGACGAAGCTTAGACCAAGAGGGGGGTGTATGTAAAATACCTCTCTTACGCGCATTGAGCAAACTTGTTCTTTGAGGACACTTACTTGCAAGTGATCCAGATTATATTACTATTGAGCATTTGATCATGATTATGAGGCATTATGGATATGAAGACATGTTATTTTGATGTGTTGTTATAGACAGGTGTTATTGACTCAGTTCTCTTGAGTGTGCAGGATTCTAGACCTCGAGGATGTAGAGGCATCGATGAAACCCTTGTACTCTGGATCGATTCACAGAGTGGTATATTAGGGTTTGATTGTTGTATATATGACATTTGTGCATCTGATTAGATGTTATGATTATGGATATTATTTATAACATTATTTTTTGATGATGCAGGCTGATGATATCTTGCCGACCAGACCCACATGTGCAGTAGAGGGGTCACGCATGACTACCAGAGATGTTGAGGGAGAGGTGTAGAAAGCAACCCTACCATAGCCTACTAGCACTCTCATCATGGCTCGAACTGTAGGTTAATGACCACCTAGTTCGAGGAGACCCATGATGCCATGAGGGAAGACTGCGAAAGTCACTCACGATGATTCTAAGGGGCGTGTAATAAGCCAGGGGCCTTGTTCCTTAGAGGCCCTTAGTATCCCACAAGATCACCTGACGAAGTATTGACTCTAGGGTTTTTTTATGTCTACCAAGTCACTCAAGAGGTGAGTTTCACCCTTGGAGCACATAATGTGTCCTGAAGGGAATGTAATGCAAGAAAAATAGAAAGAGGCGAGTGGCACCCTTGGAGCACGTAGTGTGTCCTGAAGAGCACATCGTGCAAGAAAAATGGAAAGAGGTGAGTGCACCCTTGGAGCACATAGTGCATCCTGAAGGGCACATCGCACAAGGGAGACAAAATGAGGCGAGTGGCTCCCTTGGAGCACCTAGTGGGTATTGAAGGACACATTGCATTGTTAACTAATAAGTGACTAAACCTAGATGACCTTAGAATGAATATTGTGGTAAGAAAGATTTAAAAATAAACTCCCTAATAAAATGTCACCTAGGCTAGGAAAATAAAATATAAGTCTGAGTGATACTCGTGGTATATATATATATATATATATATATATATATATATATATATATATATATAATACTAATAATCATCATTAAACATGTGACGAGAAGGGGGTAAGCAATTCAATTAATTTATAAAAATCAAATTACCTTGGGGGATTACTTTTTAACAAAAAGGGAAATAATTGTTTTGTTACTTATGCTAATTAAAAAGTTATTAATTAAAAAGAAAAAGGGGAAAAAGGTAGTTTTCTACACTTTCTAATTAGAGTTTTAGATAAAAAGGGAAAGAGGGAAATTTAAAAGAATTAGGAAACTAAGGGAAAAGGGGAAAACATAAAGAAAAATGGAAACATAAGGAAAAAGCATAATGGCTAACTTGGCAGGGAATCTTGCTTTTAATGACATTCTAAATTGAACTCAACTAGGGGTAAAATCATGAAGAAGGGTAACACTTTTGCTTGTTTTATGACAATTTTTATTTTTACTTTTGTTTAACTTTCGGTAAACAAAAGTAGTTTTTTTATTTAGAATTATACTTTACTGTAAAAAAAAACTTGTGAATAATTTTGTTAGCTTTCTACTGACTATTTTTCAATTTTTTTTTATTGAGATTTGATATGTCAATTTGGCAATTGTTTGACAATATGTTCCTTAAAAATGAAGGGAAATATAATGAGTTATTTTTTCCCATAACAATGTATCCATTATTAAACTTTTGGTTTTGAGAAATGAAATATATTGTAGCAATATACAAAGACTCTATTTTGTGATGATTATAGTTTTTAATATAACACATGAATATTATAATTTCTAGAATTTTTTAAGTTGACCAATCTGAAAAAGTTACATATTTTAAACACATGTTTTCCTCCACCATGTATCTATCTTAATTTTTACTTAAAATTAAAATCTAAAAATGCCCTTTTGAAGAGAACAGTTTAAGGATTATGAATATAAATTTTCCATAATTTTTTACAGTGTATTTTTAGAGATATGGATTTTTCATTTCACTGAATCATAATCTCACCTAAAAATATTATGCAGTGATTTTTTTATTAGATTAAATTAGTAAGGGGGTAAGTCATTAAAATGTGTAAGGAAATACGGGGACACCTAGGAGCGATTCTAGGAATGCTTTTATCTAGGTGAGGGAAATAGGAGTAATTAAATAAGTAATGAAATTAATTTTTGGTGCAACGAAGGGGATGGACGACAGATGTACGAGGATGATTTTTCTGGATTAAATTTTTGAACATTAAATTAAATGGGAACTTGGGAAATAAATGAGTTAGAAATTCTATATAAAGGAGGGAGGAGGAGAAGGATGGATCTCTTTTGTTATGTGTTTTGTTACGCTGCAGAATTTTAGACTTGACTGACTAATGTTGTGGGAGTTGGGATACCCAGCTTGGTGAGGAGTGGTAGCTCAGCCTTGCGAGGTGAGTTGGGAGCTAGTTGTTCTCTGGTTTAGTGTGTGTGGCCCCTTTGTGGATTGGGGGTATAAGGGGGAATAATATTACCCCTAGCATTGGCTGGGAAGTATAGGTGAAGTGTCATCGTTTGGCAAGCGGGAGATGCACAGAGCACGCGAGACTATGACTCAGAGCAGGTGACTTGGGATACGGTACGCTTGCTTGTATTCTGCATGGTACATTGTTATAGACCTTACGCTTTCATTTATATACTTTTAACTGTGTAAAGAAGGTGGTGGACTTAGCATTTTAATTGAGAACTTAATTTTCCCCTTATCCTTAAGGTCGCTACTTGACTTGATTCCCTTGGCTCTCGATCTCTGTATGTTGTGACTGTCCTATTGGTTTTTGATTTATTGTGAAGAGTTTTTCTTTACTTCGTCCTCATCCCTAGATCATCATTCCATGTTTGAGCAGTCGCCAGGAGCCGGATCGATGGTTGTCACTTCGGTGTTAATAGACATATAGATCCTAAAGCCCTACTTTTCTATGCATGGACGATGAGCGAAGGATGTTTCTGCCCAACTGTCTACCCTTGTTGATTGTTCTTGTCTGATTGAGGGTATTTGTGCCTTCTTGCGTTGATTAATTCTACCATTATTATCAATCCTATCCGCGAACCATTGATTACCCCTACGTTTTTAACTCTACGTCCCCAAAATTTTAACTCTATGTTTTACCATTTTACAGTCAACATTTTTCCCACTCATCGGACTGCGACCTTGCCATGCTTTAGGCTGCGATCTTACCCTTCTAGAATACAAATTTTATTTCACGTTGTTAGCATTATTAGTTATCATTTTTGTCATCATTTTCAATTGGTTTTATATCTGCATTTTATTTACTGGCAGCATTATCAGTTTTTGACAGTATTTTCAGCAGCCCATTTAATGGCTTCTTATGTACCCAACAAACACATAAAATTAAGACCCTTAGCATTGGAAGTTTAGAACATCTTCATCCTGAGCTCATCCCTTTCTAGTCTGTGTTTTCATCTTTGTATAACCTGCACTTTCAGTGTGCGTTTAAGCAACGAGAGATACATCGTTTGGATGTGTTCTTGTTCTGACACCAACACCAACGAGCCTATTATTTACACTTGGCTGGTTAGGAACCCTTGCGAGAAAACCTATGGTCGTGGCCCTTTTACTGTAGATTTTTTGGAGTTAAACTCTCTTTCAATTTGACTGTTTACACGGTGTATTTTTTTGGACAATCATTTTTATTTCTGTAGCGAAATTATTTTTAAAATATTAGACAACCTGTGTTCATTGACACCCTGGAATTGTACACCTGCGTTTTTTTTTAACTTGGTGACAATGATTTGTGCATTTAACCACACAACGATTATTTTGTTTTGCCCAAAAATATCCCTCATAACTTAGCAGCGTCATTGTTCCCTCTATGATTTGGTATATTAAATGTCATGTATTTCAGTTAGTGCTCTATGTTTTTTTATATACATCATATTTATTAATGCTGGGTCACAGCGTTATCATCAAATATTTATGGATGGCATGTTGACTATGTCAATTCCTGCGTTAAATTGGAAAATTACTTGCGTTTTGAACCTCAGCGTTTGATGAAAGATAGCAAGAGTTAACTTTAAATGTTAGGTAGCATACCAATGCTTGGCAGCACGTAAAAAGTCGACAACTCTTATGTGGTGCGGCTTTTCCCATTTAAATTTTCTTTTACCTGCTTTCATGTAGACAACAATGTTGTTATTTTCCTTTAATACAAGACGGGTATCCACAGACAACGTTTTAATTTGACAGTGAATCTAGTGGAGGCATTTTTATTTTTTTTTGGTACTGGGGGAATCGGCAACTGGCCATTCTCGTACTCGTGTGACACATGGTCAATCCCCGTAGGATACCAATATAACCCTAGGTGCAACCACCCAGCCCACAAGAATGGCGCACGAGTAAATCCGGGTGAGAATTGAACATGAGACTTCATTTTACAAATTTCCTTCCATTTACATGGCACTTGCCAATCCGTCTACACCCATGCGGGTTTGGTGGAGGCATTTTATCTCAGTGCTTGAATAACAATAAAATTTTGTTGGCAAAGTCTTGTTTATTAATAACGGATTTCCTTTATTATGACAACGATACATAAGATATACTCTTGTTATTTTCATCTTTATTTTTATAGTGTGAACCCCCTTTTTATTTATATAGTGTAATTTTGTTTCATAGTGTAAACTCATTCTTTTTATTTATATAGTGTAAATCTTGTTCATAGTATAAAACCATTTTTATGCATATAGCATAAATTCATTTTTATATATCATGGAAATATTGTTCAAGGATAGCTATATAATTGATTGCTTAAATAGATATTATGGATAAAAGAGAGACAACTTTTATTAATACCATAGTGACCGTGGTTTTATTGATAACATGTTTTATTAGTGGCATTTTTTAGTAATAACATATTGATAGCAAGTTAACAGTTTTTAATTAAAAGACCACAAGGTCATTAACGGTCAACAAAATTTATGTTTAAAGACAGTAACTAAATTCTTGTAGTGTCAATTTTAAAGGATAGCAATAGATAGTCATCTGATATTGGGATTGGATTTTAGTTGCAACAAGTGATTGTTTAATAATAATCTTTTATTATGTATAGATTGGTTTTGTTGCGCAAGGAAGTTGTTGTGTTGTAAGAGTGTCGTAGTCTTCTTCTTGACTTGTCGGTTGGGTGCCAAGGTTTTTCGTCATGTGTTGGGATGGTTAAGTTGTACTCCATGAGAGTTGGATTTATCTTGATTCCTTGGTCCAGATAGGTCTTGCGCGCCAGGGTATTGTCACACTTATAACCTGGGGCGGCATGATTTCAGACGAGGGGATCATGGTGCGCCCTATTGGATAGAGGCGAATGATGACTTGGTCAAAGTCAGTGCTTCTCGTTGAGGGAATTGCTCATTGTAGTTGTTAATGGTGCTTGGGTTTAACGCCTTCGTTTGTTTGGTTATGCACCATAGAGTTTCTAGTTAAGGGTCATCAAAATCGTTGTGTCAGATTGTGGATGTTGTCCCTTAGCCTGCAGGTGTTGTCGGTGTGTGTCAGCGGGTAGTCGTTTCTCTCTGTTTCTTGTGCATGTTTTGCCCAATTTATCTTGTGCTAGTGCCTGGAGTCGTAGTTTTCTGTTTCTTTCCATGCGGCCATGTGTTCATGGTTAGGTTGTTTGGTTCAATTGTTGTCGTCATCGCCTTCTTGCCTAAATAAATAAATAAATAATATCCACTTTCTGCTTTGGTTGTAGTCGTAACGTTTGAGGTTGTTACAAATATTTGCTCATTTACAGGATCCGAACATGATATAAACTACACATTTATCTCTTCCATTTCTCCTTCATGGCTCTCCCAAGGACTAGATCTATAATCATCATATACAAGAACCACGGAAAAGATATGCTCTTTGTCATCTGCGTTGGGATAATTGTCAAAGGTTGTTTGTTCTTGGTCAATACTAGAAATCACTTCTTCATCATAAGTAGGGCTTCCAAAAACATCTGTCTCATGAACCGGAATATCCTCTACATTTCCTTCATGAGAGCAACAAGTAAAATTTGCCTTCAATTTCTCTATTTCTGCAGAAAGTGATTTTACCAGCTTTTTCAACTCATCCAAGGCATCTCCTTCATTCACACAACCTTCATAAGAAATAATTGTACCTTGAACACAGTCTTTATATTCCTCACAACAGTTATGACAAATTAACTCAGAGGAATAAAACTTTCGACAATGCATATTGAAAGATGCATGAAACTGTTCCAGGGAGGAGATGCTAGTAGGGGCCAATGAGTGATACCACTCATGAGCATCTCCCGCTAATGAGAACATGAACATTTTCATTAATACATCCTCATGATGTATTCCCCATTTATGCATGAGTTCATGAAACTTAATCAGATTCTCTATAGGGTTGTCATCTCTATGTTCTCTAAATCTTGACAAAAAATCACCCTACTAAACCATAGTAGGAACAACATTTGGAAAACCAGGAACAACAGAGAAATTAAAAGGAGAAAAACTCTGAGCCAAGAAGACTTCCATATGAAAATACGACTTCTTAAAATTGTGGAGTCGCCACTAGATTCTTTAATCATGGATTTGTCGGGTGAAAGATATGTAGTATGAATGTGTCTAGTCTTTCTTCACCATCAAAGACCAGTTCTGGTCGTTGTCGTTCTCCTAGGGAGATTTTAATCTGGGACAACAACTAAAAGCCTTATTGAGAAGGCTTTCGTTTATGGAAAATCTTTTTTGGGTCAGCTTCAGGTGTAGCCAGAGGCAGTTGTGGAGTAGACATTGTGTGTCTGCCTTTAGGAGCCACAACTGAAATAGTCGGGTTGTAATGTCCCTTTCCAAATAGGAGTTCCAGAAGAGGAGGCTTAATGGTCTAAACCACCCTGTTAGACTATAGCCAGGGCCAAAGAGGGGTAAACAGGGTTACTAGAGGTCACTCCAGTCACAGGTGTTATATTCCGAAAGTGACATTGAGCTAATAAGAGTTAACATCGCTTTACTAGAGGTCACCCCAGTCACAGATGTTATATTCAGAAAGTGACATTGAGCTAACAAGAGTTAACAACGATTTACTAGAGGTCACCCCAGTCATAGGTGTCATATTCGGAAAGTGACATTGAGCTAACAAGAGTTAACAACGCTTTTAAGTCATTATGAGCTAAAAATAGAAGTCAACAGTGAATTAGGGTTTCAACAGTGATTTAGGGTTTCAGCATGATTTAGGGTTTTGGAAAACTATAAA
>ML806182.1:119398-139101 GCA_009831015.1 Picea engelmannii
AAATTGACATTGAGATAACAAGAGTTAACAACGCTTTACTAGAGGTCACCCTGGTCATAGGTGTTATATTCGAAAAGTGACATTGAGCTAACAAGAGTTAACAATGCTTTTAAGTCATTATGAGCTAAAAATAGAAGTCAACAGTGAATTAGGGTTTCAATTGTGATTTATGGTTTCAGCATGATTTAGGGTTTTGGAAAACTATAAAGGAAGGGTCAACGAACTAATTCATCATTATGCAAATTATGACTTGTCATTGAGGAGAAGAGGCGCATCTCAGGAGAGATAGTTCAGTGTATTCCAGGAGGAAGACACCAGTTGGTTGATTTCGGTGTTGAAAGACACACCCTAGTCACCAGGAAGATCATCGAGGTCTTCCATCATTCTTCAGTGCTCCCATATTCCGGGTATTATCTTTTAGTTGCTTATTTGTATTTCGGCTAAGATCCTTTTGTCTTTTGATCTAGCCGAGTGTTGTTATTCAGTCACAGTTGCTTATTTGTATTCCGGCTAAGATCCTTTTGTCTTTTGATCTAGCCGAGTGTTGTTATTCAGTCGCAGTTGGTTATTTATATTCCGACTAAGATCCTTTGTATGTTGATCTAGTCGAGTATTGTCAGTATTCAGCTGCATTCGGCCATTTTTGTAATCCACAGAGATATCATAATACAAACTTGCAGTCCTTTGTCAAATTTATTATTTGTATGATCATTTATATGTTGTAAACCTTTGATCCTACACACACATTAGCAGCATTTCCTAGACTAACCAAGTCAGGAACATTACACTATCTTTAGGAGCCACAACTGAAATAGTGGGGTCGCCAGGTGCAAGTTGCAATCTTCAAGGTATTGGTTTCTGTTGCACCTTCAAAATCAAAACTTCTTTGTCGTTCTTGCCCAGGGAAAAGTTTTCAATTCGTCCCTAACAACGGTGCCAAGAATGTTATCACTGAGAGTCACCCTCAAATTGCGAGAGGATAAGCCGACTACCCATTAGAGTGTTTGGTGGATGTTTGATTTATATTAGTGGAGGTAAAATGGGGAAAAAGCAATACAAGAATGATTTCAACAAAGAATTGGACAAGAAATGCACAAGGAAGTGAGGGCCACATTAACATCATTCAGTGAATAGAGTTTTAGTATGAGCAGAGGGAAGACTTAGTAGGACAAGTGAACATGACTTCTTTGGGCATTGGATTTCAAGAAACTTGGTGAAGAAAAAATCAAGCTCAAGACTTCTCTTGAACTCACGCATTAGACATTGAAATATGTCCAAACAACATAGTCACAACAACATAATGATCAAACCTACATCAAAATGAAACTTCAACAACTCGATTGGATCCTCCATGCCCAAGCCATTTAGCGTAAGAGGGAATAATACAACAAAGAATATGACTAAAACTGGTCATGACACTACTGTAATCAAACCTACATTACAACAACATCACAACCCTCAACTAGATTCTCCATTCTCGAGTGTTTTAGCACAATGTTTTACAAAGAGATGAGAGAAACTGAATTTTATTAATGTGAAAGTCTCAAATTTGATACATCACCAGAGAAAAACTTTTGGCATCAAAATATTACAAAATAGGGAGCTCTTCTCAACCAGTTGACGACCATAACAAAATATCAAAACTACTTATTTATACTCAAATCATTCCTCGACTATCACGAGTGTGATCTAATCACTACATTCAAAGAATTACATCTGAGCAGTCTTCTATCAAACTGTTCATGTACCCCTTTGTCAAACGTGAGCTCAGATCGACATGGGTTGGCAGGAAAATCTGATCACAGGGGTACCATGGGCTAACAGCTCTAGATCCTCCACACCTTCCATTTATGGGGCGAGTCGAGGTTTCAACCACAAAACCTACCTTCCATTAACTGATTTTCGTCAGGCACTCAACGAGACATAAATCTCAGAGGGTAGCCACGTACTTCTCTCAGATAGGACACCATATAAACATGTGATTGCGAGGCTGTTCAAAAGTGGTTTGGGCTCAGACCGCTTTTGGGCCCGTAATCCATCAAATCCTTTTGATTTCCATGATGCCTTCTCACTGCATATATTCCTCAAGCCGGTATATATCCCCATATGAAAACACAATTTAGGATATTCCCCTGCTGCTCGCTGCATGCACAAACATGGGATCCTAACCCCTTTTTCTATCTAGACACACACATATATCTTCCTCTATATGGAGGCCAAATGCAAGGATATATATTTTGGACTCATGGATCCATAACTTACATACCTATTTTAATCTATGCATAGGAATCATTGAATCTCAATGCATCCATATCATAGAATTCCATTTTGAGGCTACAAATCTAACATGGTGCCAATCTCATTCTAAGCTTACGCTATCATATAATTTTTTTTTTCCTTTGAAGTGCATTAAAACTTGGGATTTTTTCTTGTAGGACACATGCAATTTTTTTATCATCCTAGGTATAGGACAAATTTGTTGTGTTAGTGTTTACAACTTTGCCAAGTAGTTGTCATATTGATCAATTGTCGAGGATTGATGATCTGTTCGATCGGATGAAGGGTGTGACGGTGTTTTCAAAGACTGATTTGCGATCAAGGTATCACCAGTTACGGATAAAGGAGGATGACGTCCCTAAGACTGCCTTTAAGACGAGGTTTGGACAATAGGATTTTATTGTTTTACCGTTTGGATTGACAAATGCCTCAACGGTATTTATGAGTTTGATGAACGGGGTGTTCTGCAAGTACTTAGACAAGTTCGTCCAAGTACTCATTGACAATATTTTGATTTACTCTCAGATGACGGAGGAGCATGACGAGCACTTGCACTTGGTACTACAGTGTATGCGAGAGCACATATTGTATGGGAAGTTGTCCAAGTGCTTGTTTTATCAATTGAAGATTCACTACTTAGGGCATGTCATCTCCGATGAAGGTATCTCCATGGATCCAACAAAGTTCAAGGCTATTATGGAATGGCCTGCATCAACGAATGTCTCAGAAGTGCGTATCTTCATAGGTTTAGCATAATACTATTGATGGTTCATCGAGGGATTTTCAAAGATAGAAAATCTGATCACATAATTGCAGAAGAAGAACACGAAGTTTGTTTGGACCGAGAAATGCACAGAAGAGTTTCGGAGGCTCAAGGAGCTATTGAAAATGAAACCGATACTAAAGGTCCCTGACATGGACGTGAACTTCTTGGTATTCACTGACGCATCCAAGGAAGGCTTAGGCAAAGTCTTGATGCAAGACAGTCGAGTGATCGTTTACATCTCAAGGAAACTGAGAAGACATGAGGAGAACTATGAGATGCATGATTTGGAGTTGTTAGCCATTGTATATTCCTTGAAGGTTTGGATACACTACCTTCTTGGATGAAAATTTGAATTAAATACATGCCATTGTGGACTACAACACATATTTACGCAAAGCAGCCTGAATGCGCGGCAATGACATTGCTCAAATTTTCTTAGTGAGTACGATTTTGAGATTACTTACATAAACAGAACAGTGAACCTAGTGGACGATGCATTGAGTTGGAGACCACACATCTTTTCGGTGTTGCCTCTTCAGATGAATCTATGTGAAAAGATTCTAACTTTATAGCACGACGATGACTGGTACAAAGAGCTCAAGGATTTTATCGGACAACACACAATGATGGTACCAAGATGTGAAGAATTTACGTTTGACAAAGATGGATTAATGAGGTTCAAAAATTAGATTTATGTACCACTGAACAATAAGTTGACGAGTTTGATCCTAAACGAGGCTCACAGAGCAGTATACATGGCTCACGCTGGAGTCACAAAGATGAGGGTGGATCTTAAACCCTTATTCTTTTGGAAGGGAATGAATGCAGGCATAGTTAACTATGTTGCCAGATGTCTAGAATGTCAGCAGGTAAAGGGTGAACATAGACATATAGCAGGATTACGACAACCACACACTATTTCACAATCAAAATGGGAGGTCATTTCGATGGATTTCATGTTGGATTTCCACTGGCGGTAAGGAGACATGACTCGATTTTTGTGGTAGTCGACACTCTAATGAAGAGCGCTCATTTTATTCATGTATGTACAACGTATCAGGCACCTGACATAGCTAGAGTTTTCATCAGTGAGCTTGTGAGCCTGCATGGTGTACCTAAAAGGATTATATCCAATCGAGGATCAATGTTTACTGGATGATTTTGGACTAGTTTCCAAGAGGCCTTCAGAACCCAACTTAACTTTAGTACTGAGTATCACCCGGAGAATAACGGCTAGACCGAACGAACAAACCAAATCTTGGAAGACATGTTGTGCATGTATGTTATGAACCAACAAACGCATTGGGAATAATTTTTGCCACTGGTAGAATTCGCTTATAACAACAATTTCCAAAGCACCATTAAGATGGATCCTTTAGAGTTTCTTTATGTGCGACGGTGTCTGACGCCTTTCAGTTGGGATTGGCTTGAGGTTAGGGTCTTGGTGGGACCATAAGTGATCCAACAAATGGAAGATCAAATACAAACAATAAGACAAAGGATCAAAGAAGCGCAAGATCGACAAAAGAGTTATGTTGACGCGCACTATGTCGACCGTAGTTACGAAGTTGGTGATCAAGTCTTCTTGCGAGTAAAACTGCATAAGAGTTCGATCAAATTTGGAAAGGGAGATAAAATATCCCATAGGTTCATGGGACCCTTCGTGATTGTGGAAAGGAAGGGGCTCATGGCCTATTGACTAGCCTTGCCCGATTCTTTGAGGCGCATGCACCATGTTTTTCATGTTTATGTTTTGTGACATTATATTAGTGATCCTATGCATGTTATTGACATGAGTTCCTTGCAGGTATTGGATGAGGGGGTGCTCATGGATGAGCCGATATGCAGTCTGGATCATGGCATTTGAAAGCTATGATGTGGAATAGTAGAACAAGTCAAAGTTCAAAGGGACAAATTTAGTCCGCACTCGACGACCTAGGAGGTCGCATATGATATGCGCCAGCAGTTTCCATTTTTGTTTGATAGATAGACTTTTGACACTGTAATACACATTTTTTTCGGCACTTATATACTGTGAAACTTCAGGATGAATCTTAGACCAAGAGGGGGGTGTATGTAAAATCTCTCTCTTACGCACACTGAGCGAACTTATTCTTTGAGGACACTTACTTGCAAGTGATCCAGATTATATTACTATTGTGCATTTGATCATGATTATGAGGCATTATGGATATGAAGACATGTTATTTTGATGTATTGTTATAGACAGGTGCTATTGACGCAGTTCTCCTAAGTGTGCATGATTTTGGACCTCGAGGATACAGAGGTATCGATGAAACCCTTGTACTCTGGATTGATTCAGGGAGTGGTCTATTGGGGTTTGATTGTTGTATATATGACATTTTTGCATCTGATTAGATGTTATGATTATGGAGATTATTTTTAACATGATTCGTTGATGATGAGGGATGATGATATCTTGTCGTCCAGACTCACATTTGCAGTAGAGGGGTCACGCACGACTACCAGAGACGTTGAGGGAGAGGTGTGGAAAGCAGCCTTGCCACAGCCTACTAGCACTCCCATCATGGCTCGAAATGTAGGTTAATCACCACCTAGTTCGAGGAGACACACGATGTCGTGAGGGAAGACTCCAATAGTCGCTCGCGATGATTCTAAGGGGAACGTAATAAGGCAGGGGCCTTATTCCTTAGAGGCCCTTAGTCTCCCACAAGATCACCTGTCGGAGTATTGACTCTAGGTTTTTTTTATGTCTACCAAGTCATTCAAGAGGTGAGTGGCACCCTTGGAGCATGTAATGCATCCTGAAGGGCACGTCGCATAAGAAAAATGGAAAGAGGCGAGTGGCACCCTTGGAGCACATAGTGCGTCCTGAAGGGTACATCGTGCAAGAAAAACAGAAAGAGGCGAGTGCACCCTTGGAGCACGTAGTGCATCCTGAACGACACGTCGTGCAAGGGAGACAAAACGAGGCAAGTGGCAGCCTTGGAGCACCTAGTGGGTCCTGAAGGACACGTCGCATTGTTAACTAATAAGTGAATAAACCTAGATGACCTTAGAATGAATATTGTGGTAAGAAAAATTTAAAAATAAATTCCCTAATAAAATGTCGCCTAGGCTAGGAAAATAAAATATAAGTCTGAGTGATACTTGTGGTATATATATATAATACTAATAATCATCATTAAACATTTGACGAGAAGGGGGTAAGCAATTCAATTAATTTATAAAAATCAAATTACATTGGGGGATTACTTTTTAACAAAAAGGGAAATAATTGTTTTGTTACTTATGCTAATTAAAATGTTATAAATTAAAAAGAAAAAGGGGAAAAAGGTAGTTTCCTACACTTGCTAATTAGAGTTTTAGATAAAAAGGGAAAGAGGGAAATGTAAAAGAATTAGGAAACTCAGGGAAAAAGGGGAAACATAAAGAAAAATGGAAACATAAGGAAAAAACATAATGGCTAACTTGGCAAGGAATCTTGTCTTTAATAACTTTCTAAATTGAACTCAACTAGGGTAAAATCATGAAGATGGGTAACACTTTTGCTTGTTTTATGACAATTTTTTTTTTAATTTTAAGAGGTTCTTCAACTTTTGGTAAACAAAAGTAGTTTTTTTATTTTGAATTTTACTTTACTGTAAAAACAAAAATTGTGAAGAATTTTGTTAGCTTTCTACTGACTATTTTTCAATTTTTTTTTATTGAGATTTGATAGGTCAATTTGGTAATTGTTTGATAGTATGCTCCTTAAAAATGAAGGGAAAGATAATGAGTTATTTTTTCCCACAACAATGTATCCATTATTAAACTTTTGGTTTTGACAAATGAAATATATTGCAGCAATCTACAAAGACTCTATTTTGTGATGACTATAGTTTTTAATTTAACAGATGAATATTATAATTTCTAGAATTTTTTAAGTTGACCAATCTGAAAAGGTTACATATTTTAAACACATGTTTCCCTCCACCATGTATCTATCTTAATTTTTACTTAAAATTAAAATCTAAAAATGCCCTTTTGAAGAGAACAGTTTAATAATTATGAATATAAATTTTCCATAATTATTTACTGTGTATTTTTAGAGATATGAATTTTTCATTTCATCAAATCATAATCTCACCTAAAAATATTATGCAATGATTTTTTTATTAGATTAAATTAGTAAGGGGGTAAGTCACTAAAATGTGTAAGGGAATATGGGGACACCTAGGAGAGATTCTAGGAAAGCTTTTAGCTAGGTGAGGGAAATAGGAGTAATTAAATAAGTAATGAAATTAATTTCTGGTGCAACGAAGGGGATGGGCGATAGATGTACAAGGATGATTTTTTTGGATTAAATTTTTGAACATTAAATTCAATGGGAATTTGGGAAATAAATGACTTATAAATTCTATATAAAGGAGGGAGGAGGAGGAGGAGGATGGATCTCTTCTGTTATGTGTAACGATATGCTGCAGAATTTTAGACTTGACTAACTTACATTGTGGGAGTTGGGATACCCAGCTTGGTGAGGAGTGGTAGATCGGCCTTGCGAGGCGAGCTGTGAGCTAGTTGTTCTCTGGTTTAGTGTGTGTGGTCCCTTTGCGGCTCAGGGGGATAAGGGGGAAGAATATTACCCCTAGCATTGGTTGGGAAGTATAGGTGAAGTGTCATCATTTGGCAAGCGGGAGACACACAGAGCATGTGAGACAATGACTCAGAGTAAGTGACTTGGGATACGGTATGCTTGCTTGTATTATGCATGGTAGATTATTATAGACCTTACGCTTTAATAATTATGTACTTTTAATTGTGTAAAGAAGGTGTTGGACTTAGCATTTTAATTGAGAACTTAATTTTCCCCTTAGCCTTAAGCTCGCTACTTGACTTGATTCCCTTGGCTCTCGATCCCTGAATGTTGTGACTGTCCTATTGGTTTTTTATTTATTGTGAAGAGATTTTCTTTACCTCATCCCCATCCCTAGATCATCATTCCATGCTTGAGTAGTCAACCAGGAGCCGGATCGACGATCATCACTTTGGTGTTAATAGACCTATAGATCCTAAATCCCTACTTTTCTATGCGTGGACAATGAGAGAAAGATGTTTCTGTCCAACCGTCTACCCTTGTCGATTATTGTTGTCTGATTGAGGGTATTTATGCCTTCTGGCATTGAGAAATTCTACCATTATTATCAATCCGATCCACGAACCGTTGATTACCCCTACGTTTTTAACTCTACGTCCCCAAATTTTTAACTCTATGTTTTACCATTTTACAGTCAACATTTTTCCCACTCATCGAACTGCGATCTTACCCTTCTAGACTGCAAATTTTATTTCATGTTGTTAGCATTATCAGTTATCATTTTTGTCGGCATTTTCAGTTGGTTTTATATCTACATTTTATTTACTGGCAACATTATCAGTTTTTGACAGTATTTTCAATAGCCCATTTAATGGCTTCTTATGTACCCAACATACACATAAAATTAAGACCCTTAGCATTGGAAGTTTAGAACATATTCATCCTGAGCTCATCCCTTTCTAGTCTATGTTTTCAGCTTTGTATAACCTGCACTTTCAGTGTGCGTTTAAGCAACGAGAGATACATCATTTGGCTACGTTCTTATTCTAAAACCAATGCCAACGAACCTGTTATTTACACCTGGGTGTTTAGGAACCCTTGCGAGAAAACCTGTGGTCATGGCCCTTTTAATGTAGATTTTTTGGAGTTAAACTCTCTTTCAATTTGATTGTTTACAGAACATATTTTTTTGGACAATCGTTTTTATTTTTGTAGCGAAATTATTTTTAAAATATTAAACAGCCTATGTTCATTAACACCCTGGAATTATACACCTACGTTTTTTTAAAACTTGGTGACAATGATTTATGCATTTAACCACACAACGATTATTTTGTTTTGCCCAACAATATCCCTCATAACTTAGCAACATCATTGTTCCCTCTACGATCTAGTATATTAAATGTCAGCTATTTTAGTTAGTGCTCTGCGTTTTTACATATATGTCATATTTATTAATGTTGGGTCACAGCGTTATCATCAAACTTTATGGATGGCATGTTGACTGTGTCAATTCCTATGTTAAATTGGAAAATTACCTGTGTTTTGAACCTCGGTGTTTGGTTAAATATAGTCAGAGTTAAATTTAAATGTTAGGTATCATACCAATGCTTGGAAGCGCATAAAAAGTCGACAACTCTTTTGTGGTGCGGTTTTTTCCATTTAAATTTTCTTTTACCTGCTTTCCTATAGACAACAATGCTATTATTTTTCTTTAATACAAGACGGGTATCCACATACAACGTTTTAATTTGACTACGAATCTGGTGGAGGCATTTTATCTTAGTGCTTGAACAACAATGAAATTTTGTTGGCGAAGTCTTGTTTATTAATAACAAATTTAGTTTATTATGAAAACGATACATAAGATATACTCTTTCTATTTTCATCTTTATTTTTATAGTGTGAACCCCCTTTTTATTTATATAGTGTATTTTTGTTTCATAGTGTAAGCTCATTCTTTTTAGTTATATAGTGTAAATTCTATTCATAGTGTAAAACCAATTTTATGCATATAGCGTAAATTCATTTTTATATATCATGGAAACATTGTTCAAGGACAACTATATAATTGATTGGTTAAATAGATATTATGGATAAAAGAGAGAGAGATATTTTATTAACACCATAGTGACCGTGATTTTATTGATAACATGTTTTATTAGCGACATTTTTTAGTAATAACATATTGATAGCATGTTAACAGGTTTTAATTAAAAGACCGCAAGGTCATTAACGATCAACAAAATTTATATTTAAAGACAGTAATTCAATTCTTGTAGTGTCAGTTTTAAAGGATAGCGATAGATACTCATCTAATCTTGGGATTGGATTTTAGTTGCAACAAGCGATTGTTTAATAATAATATTTTATTATGTACAGATTGGTTTTGTTGCGCAAGGAAGTTGTTGTGTTGTAAGAATGTCATAGTCTTGTTCTTGACTTATCGGTTGGGTGCCAGGGTTTTTCGTCATGTGTTGGGATGGTTAAGTTGTACTTTGTGCGAGTTGGATTTATCTTAATTCCTCGGTCCGGATAGGTCTTGTGCACCAGGGTATTGTCACACCTATAACCTGGGGCAACATGATTCCGAATGAGGGGATCATGGTGCACCCTATCGGATAGAGGCAAATGATGACTTGGTCAAAGTCAGTGTTTCTCGTTGAGGGCATTGTTCATTGTAGTTGTTGATGGCGCTTGGGTTTAACATCTTCGTGTGTTTGGTTATGCACCATAGAGGTTATAGTTAAGGGTCGTCGAAATCGTTGTGTCATATTGTGGATGTTGTCCCTTAGCCTGTAGGTGTTGTCGGTGTGTGTCAGGTGGGTAGTTGTTTCTCTCTATTTCTTATGCATGTTTTGCCCAATTTCTCTTGTGCTAGTGCCCGGAGTTGTAGTTGTCTGTTTATTTCCCTACGACCATGTGTTCATGGTCAGGTTGTGTGGTTCAACAGTTGTCGTCATCGCCTTCTTGCCTAAATAAATAGATAAATAATATCCACTTTATGCTTCAGTTGTAGTCGTAACGTTTGGGGTTGTTACATATATTTGCTCATTTACAGGATCTAGATATGAGATAAAATGCACATTTATCTCTTCCATTTCTCCTTCATGGCTCTCCCAAGGACTAGATTTATAATCATCATATACAAGAACCATGGAAAAGCTATGCTCTTCGTCATCTGCGCTGGGATATTTGTCAAAAGTTGTTTGTTCTTGGTCAGTACTAGAAATCACTTCTTCATCATAAGCAGGGTTTCCAAATACATCTATCTGATGAACCGGAATATCCTCTACATTTCCTTCATGAGAGCAACAAGCAAAATCTGCCTTCAATTTCTCTATTTCTGCAGAAAGTGATTTTACCAGCTTTTTCAACTCATCCAAGGCATCTCCTTCATTCTCACAGCCTTCATAAGAAACAACTGTACCTTGAACAAAGTCTTTATATTCCTCACAACAGTTATGACAAATTAACTCAGAGGAATAAAACTTTCGACAATGCATATTGAAAGATGCATGAAACTGTTCAAGGGAGGAGATGCTATTAGGGGACAAGGAGTGATACCACTCACGAGCATCTCCCGCTAATCATAAAATGAACATTTTGATGAATATATCCTCATGATGTATTCCCCATTTATGCATGAGTTCATGAAACTTAATGAAATTCTCTACAGGGTTTTCATCTCCATGTTCTCTAAATCTCGACAAAAAATCACCCTACTCATCCATAGTAGGAACAACATTTGGAAAACCAGGAACAACAGAGAAAGTAAAAGGAGAAAACCTCTGAGCCAAGATGACTTCCATCTGAAAATACAACTTCTTAAAATTGTGGAGTCGCAACTAGATTCTTTAATCATGGATTCATCGGGTGAAAGATATGCAGTCTGAATGTGTTTGGTCTTTGTTCACCATCAAGGACCAGTTCTGGTCGTTTTCATTCTCCTAGGGAGATTTTAATCTGGGACAACAACTAAAAGACTTATTGAGAAGGATTTCCTTTATGGATAATCTTTTTCGGGCCAGCTTCAGGTGTAGCCAAAGGCAGTTGTGAAGTAGACCTCGTGTGTCTGGCTTTAGGAGCCACAACTGAAACAGTGGAGTCGCTAGGTGAAAGTTGCAATCTTCAAGGTACTGATTTCTGATGCACCTTCAGAATCAAAACTTCTTTGTCGTTCTTACCCAGGGAAAATTTTTCAATTCATCCCCGATAGCGGTGCCAAGAATGTTATCACTGTGAGTCACCCTCAGATTGCGGGCGGATAATCCCAGTACCCATTAGAGTGTTTGGTGGATGTTTGATTTATATTAGTGGAGGTCAAATGGAGAAAAAGCTATACAAGAATGATTTCAACACATAACTGGACAAGAAATGCACAAGGAAGTGAGGGTCACATTAACATCATTAAGTGAATAGAGTTTTAGTATGAGCAGAGGGAAGACTTAGTAGGACAAGTGAACATGACTTCTTTGGGCATTGGATTTCAAGAATCTTGGTGAAGAAAAAATCAAGCTCAAGACTTCTCTTGAACTCAAGCTTCAGACACTGAAATATGTCCAAACAACACAGTCACAACAACATCATGATCAAACCTACATCACAATGCAACTACAACAACTTGACTGGATCGTCCATGCCTGAGCCATTCATCGTAAGAGAGAATAAGACAATAAAGAATATGACTAAAAATGGTCATGACACTACTGTAATCAAACCTACATTACAACAACATCACAACCCTTGACTGGATCCTCCATGCCCAAGTGTTTTAGCACATTGTTTTACAAAGAGTTGAGAGAAACTGAATTTTATTAATGTGAAAGTCTCAAATTCGATACATCACCAGAGAACAATTCTGGCATCAAAATATTACAAAATAGGGAGCTCTTCTCAACCAGTTGACGACCATAACAAAATATCAAAACTACTTATTTATACTCAAATCAATCCTCGACTATCACGAGTGTGATCTAATCACTACATTCAAAGAATTACATCTGAGCAGTGTTCTATCAAACTGTTCATGTACCCCTTTGTCAGACATGAGATCAGATCAACATGGGTTGGCAGGAAAATCTGATCGTAGGGGTACCATGGGCTAACAGCTCCAGATCCTCCACGCCTTCCATTTATGGGGTGAGTCAAGGTTTCAACCACAAAACCTACTTTCCATTAACTGATTTTCGTTGGGGACTCAACGAGAGTTAAAGCTCAGTGGGCGGCTACGTACTTCTCTCGGATAGGACGCCATATAAACATGTGATTGCGAGGCTTCTCAAAAGTGGTTTGGGCTCAGATTGGGTTTGGGCCCGTAATCCATCACCTATCGCCATGTAGCACTTTTTCCTTACCATGGTTTCAATTGTGGGACTGCTCAAGAAAATTATTACCTGAGTATGTTGCGTCCCCATAATGGACTGTGGCCATAGATCTGGTCCTGATCTGAGATCTGGGTGCACTTGCTAGATTTAGCGACACTTCCAAGCTTAATCTCCCACCAACTTTAGGTTCTGCCAAAAGTGTGCCTTGGGATGGGGCACTACTTTTGGCGCTAAACAATAACAAATCTCAGAGGATGATCTTACGTGGAGGCATGACGTCATCATGTTGATATGTTGCAAACGGAGAGGTGACATGTGTCACTCGAAAATAGTCTGAAATCATGTCTAAACGCTTGAAATGAGTGCCATGTGTCAGTGCTAGACGGTGCCACATATCGGTGTTGACGGCTAGCACGAACTTGGTGCTCTAGGGCTCGGGCACTATCTCCTTTTCCTTTGGCTCCTTCCTAGATGTGACCTAGGGCTATGACCTTATGCCATCCTGTGATTGCGGGCACGACCACGAAAGTTTTGAAACCAAACAGTTTTCCTCCACGCAATTTAGAATGAGACACTACATGTCCCTTTCACAAAACAATGGTTCTAGTTGCGGCCTGCCCTCCAAATTTTAAAGTTCGAGCACCCTCCAACCCCGCAATGGAGCGTGACCACTCGTATTGCGATCTACGATCATGCCCTTTGATAGACAAGTCAACTCTTGTGCTTTTAGATTGACGGGTCGAATCTACACCCTCTCAAATGGACGACCGTGATTTGTTTCGCTATTTGGGCTTCAAACCTTTCAAATATCAAACTTTCTTTGCCTTCAGTGATTTCATCTGGAGCTATGGATCTGACGACACGTGGCCCCTTGAGATTGACAACTAAGAATTACTCCGGGTCTCCCAACTCCGAGAAAAACAAATCTCAAACCTCATCCTCCTCCATGCTTTTACTCGTAGCTAGCAATCTAATGATGCATGTCCTTTTGAATTGAATGGACGAGAATCACTTTGGACCTTTATCTGGAGTTCACGGATAGCTATATGTGATAACAAGTGTAATAAACAATTTTCTTTTTGATTTAGCTCTATGATATATAAGGCAAGTATACAAAGGCTATGTTCCAATCTCGCTACATAGCACTTTTTTTTAATACCTTGATGCATATGACATTGTAATTTTGTTTGTTATAAATAAAGTTAGGGGTAAAACAATCTTATGGTGAATACATTTCAATTTCAATGGTGTGTTGTTGACACCTAGGAAGATGTGTAATTTTTTGGATGAGGAAGTAACATGTAGAAACTTAAAAAAAATTAGCGTAATTCCTTAGTTATCATTCTCGTATGGTAAATTATTCCATATTTGTATATTTGATGTGCGTAATTCCTTATCATTCTCGTATGGTAAATCTAACAAGTCTAATTACGCCGAAAGGCGTATACCTATTGACAATGGGCAGAATTAATCACCTTTTAATCATAAATTTCAATCCTAGGGTTGGCAATTGAATATGCTGGCATATTCTTCATCGTCCTCTCTAATCAATGGATGAGATTTTAATAAATTAACTTCCGCTCATTTATAAAAACGTCCGTTTATGTGATTACTTTTTTACATTTACTAAATCAGATTAAAAAATTACTTGCTCACCAGCAGATTGCCACGTTGAGTGATTAAGAGATAATCTATTAAGCTGGCCACAATTTACTAAATTATTGTTACTGGGCAGATACTTATGGCCGCGTGGGTGTTGGATGCCAATTAAAAAAATTTATGCGCAGTCATTTTTTTTACCACTGCGGATGTTTATGGCTGCGTGGATGTGAACTGAAGCGTTTCCACTGCGGATGTTTATGGCCGCATGGATGTGAACTGAAGCGTTTCCACTGCGGATGTTTATGGCCGCGTGGATGAATGCAGGCGGACAACGCGTGTGAGATTGGCATGGTGAATGCAGGCAGACAACGCGCGTGGAGAAGAAGCTTGTTTATGGCCGCGTGGATGAATGCAGGCGGACAACGCGCGTGAGATTGGCATGGTGAATGCAAGCAGACAGCGCGCGTGGAGAAGACGCTTCGTAACTACACCTCAACTGTACAATAAGTTCTCACGTAATTTAGGTTTTCAATTTTAGTGAAGAAAGGATAACGTTATAACAAAAATGGTTAGGGTTATTTTAATATTTTAGGGTTTATTAGGATTAGGGTTATATTGATTATTTGATTAATATATTATTAAATTATATTAAGAAAACCATTATATAATTAATTATTAATATTTGATTATAATATATGAAACATATGAAATGAAACTTTTTTATATAAAATAAATTTTGATTACATTTATTATATTTAAAAAATAAAATATTAATATATTATTATATTATATAAAAAACAATATCAATATTAATTATAATTATTAAAGGTTGTTTACTATTATATGGAGAAAATCACTTTCTTATATCAAGAAAAAATACATTATATTTATTATTTGATTAAGAAAGACATTAATATTTGATTAAGATTATTATATAAAAAAACACATTATTATATCAGGAAAAAACATTATATTTATCACTTATTACAAAAAATGTTAATACATAACATCAAGAAAATATCACATATTATATAAGAAAAATACACATTAATATTTGATTAAGATTATTATATAAAAAAACACATTATTATATCAAGAAAAAACATTATATTTATCACTTATTACAAAAAATGTTAATACATGACATCAAGAAAATATCACATATTATATAAGAAAAAGACATCAAGAAAATATCACATATTATATAAGAAAAAGACATAGTGATTGCATTTATTGTATCAATAAAAAAACATATTATATAAACAAAAATATAATAATGTACGAAACTTTGAATACATTTATTATTATAAGAAAAATATAATATCAATATTAATTATTTGATTAAGAAAAACACAATATCAATATTATTTATTTGATTTCATTTATTATATCAAGAAAGACTTAACATTTTACATTTTAAACCAAATGTCTAATAAAAATATATTAAGCAATATATTAAGAAATACCACATTTTGTATTTTTGTTGAATGTGAGATATTTTATAAGTGTGGAAAGATTATAAATATCTTTTTGAAAGATTCCATTATAAAAAAAAAAAAATAGATAAAATTTTATTTCATTATTAAATATAAAAAGAAAATAATACATACAAAGAAAAGACAATGACGTTACTATGTGTTGAACACAGTAACGTTAAAATCTACCAAACATAGTAAATTCACACTGTGACGAACACATAACATTGCAATGTGATGATTGTTGCAATATGGCGAACATAGTAAGGTCACAATGTTGTGAACATAGTAAGATTGCAATCTACAAAACATAGTGATGTCGCAATCTGACGAAAATAGGCATGTTGTCGCAATGTGGATAGTAGTGTCACAATGTGACACACATAAATACATGTCACAATGTGATGAACATAAATACATGTCGCAATGTGTCCCACATCACCCTATCATCACAATATGGAAAACATTTCCTCAAGTTGCAATGTGATGCACAGATCCTGACGTCGCAATGTGACAAACACTTCTAAACTTCGTATTGTGTGGAGCATAGTAAAATTGAAATCTACCAAACATCATAATGTCGCATTGTGACGAACATATATGGACGTTAGGAAATGTATTAAATACATTAATGTATTAAATATATTAATAATGTATTAATGTATTAACAACAACCACTTTATAAAAGTGGTTGATATACGCCGATCGACATTATTTTCGACCTTTTAAAATTAATGATGCCGATCGGCGTATATCAACCACTTTTATAAAGTGGTTGTTGCTAGTTAATTATATGGAAAAGCTAATATACGGAAACTATCTAAGATGACCGGCTACTTACGATACACCTATGACGGAACTGAGCAACACGTTAGCAAATCGGGGATGGAAGGTGACCGAATTGGAAACCTTGGCTTCGCTCTAATATCTGGGATGTTTAGTACCGAAAGGTTTGGAACCTTCTGCTACAAATTGGTGGAATACTTGTAAATCTCGAAAAAAAATTATTATCTCGAAAGAAAATTTGAAAGAATACAAATTGCATGCGCTTGGAATTTTTGATGAAAATTATGAAGTTAAGACGCATTTTTCATATTCAAATCTATATTGATGGAGAATAGGTTGTAAGTAATACATTAAAAAATGTCTTGCAACGTCATGTCAAGTAGTTGGCATATTGATCTGTTACTTGAGGTTAAATACCCGTTACATCATATGTTTAATTACAGGGAGAGAAAAGTGCAGGTCACGTCATACTTTTGTATCCATCACGTACATTTATAATATTATGCTTTTGTAAAGAAGTTGATAGTTTAGAAGTTACGTGGAGTGGAGTCATCTAGTGACCAACCAAATGGAAATATGATTTCATAGATTTATAGACCATTGATGCACTATGTACCTATTTTACCATGTTCCTAATATATTCTTGAATTATGTATGGGGACAAATATTTGGATTTCATTACCTGGACCCACAAGCCTTGTCCTTGTACTAGCCTCCATGCATTTTTTGCAACTAAGGTCTTGGAGAATAGGAATAATATTTTTAGGCCCCATCCTCCATTTTCTTTTGGAGGTGCCAAATTTTCCTAGGAAGCTAGCATACGACCTCTCTTTTTGTTATAGCCTAACTAGATAAATTAATAGCACAATTTCTTCCAATGAAATCCAATATGCTATTAGGGATCCTAATACTTCTTTTAAAAGTACAAATGTGGTCGCTCCTGATAGCCATTGGTTGCACCAATGGTTTATCTCTTTTTCTACTTTGGAAACCAACCATTCCTAATCACATTTTTTCTACAAATTTGGTTTCAAGTGGAATTTTGAGTACTTAATTCCTTGATCGATATCAAACACTTGGTAAGGAAATAATTGGGATAAACACCCCTTCTCTAGCTCTATAATTTCCCACATGGACAATGTGGATTTTTCTAGATTAATGTGGAATTTTGTAGAGTGAGTGAACAATATTTTAATATTCTTGATTATCCTTCTAAAATCTTCATAGAAAATTAGTACATCCTCCATGAACATAAGATATGTGATATTGAACATGGGACCAATGCAAATCCCTTTGAAGCTACCATTTTCTGATGCCTCTTTGAATAATTTACTCATCCCTTCTACTATTAGTAGGAATAGGAGAGGCTATAAGGGGATACTTATTCGAGATCCCTACCCAGTGTGAAGAAAGTGGATGTTGCCCCATTGATTACGAAAACAAAGGATGTAAAGGTAATTCACCGCATCGCCCATATAACAAATTTATGATAAAAAAACTAAATAAATAAGGAGGATTCTCAAGTAAAGCCTCGATTAAGTGTACACTTTCATTTTCCATCCCATGGCCTCATTGATTTGTTACCCTTCCAAAATCTCAATTTTCTCACCTAAAATTTGTTTTCAAATGACCTTTTTTGAGTCTTTGTGTTATGACCTTTGAAATGATTTTGTAGATGTAGTTGCATAAGGATATCAGCTAAAACTTTTCAAAAGTAGTTGTATTATCCTTTTTTAGGATCAAATAAGTGAAGGTAATATTATGAGCCTCAATCTTTTTGGTGAGGGTAATAAATATGAGGAAGAGGAGGAAATTAAAGGAGAGAAGTAAAACAAAAGACAACTTAGGGAAGAATAAGAAGAAGAAAAAACTATAAGTAAAAGACTAATTTTCTGTTTTTGGTTTAAATGTTAGTATTTTGATTGTAGATAGTAAGGAGTCGTTTGAGGTGAAAAATGAATGTTCAATTTTCTTTTTTATGTGTTTGATTTGTTAAGTGTTAGAGAAATTGCTTCATTGTGCTTGAAGGCTATTTTCTTATGTGTTTGATGTGTTAAGTGTTAGAAAAATTTCTCCGTTGTGCTTGAAGGCTATTTTCTTTGTAATAATATTGAGAGGGCTCATATAATTAAGGAGCCATTAAAATCTGGGTTGTGTTAGTTTGAATGGAAAGACCTATTGAACCTTGAAAATAAAAGAAGGTTTAGACTAGCCTTGGTGGTGAGAGCACTTAGACTCCGCATGTCTAATTTTATTGGAAAAAAGAACTTGCAAGGGATCATGTCGCTATTTTCTAGGTCATTTGTGGTATCATAGCTTTGATTATTTGTGGTGAAAGGAACTTGCCTTGTTGAGGATCCATTTTTATAGATTCTAATAAATATTATATTTTTTTGGTTGAATTATGGTAATAATTCCAAATAATTAATAAATATTTTTTTAAGTGTGTAAAGATTTAATGGAATCCATCTTTCATAACTCTCATATGTTAGGAAATTTGACATATTCTAATCTATTTATCTTAACATATTTTATGTAAATCAGTCAGATTAGCTTTGGTTATATCTCCTCCCATTTAAATGTTTCATAGCATATTATTTCATATTTAATGTGGTGTGACGATATAAACCAGATTTTTAGGGAGGTTAGCTTTAGCATGGCTATCAATCATCGTTTACAACTTGTTAACTTGTGCATTTGTGATTTCTGTAAAATATTTCTCAATGTTATGAAAATCTAATTTATTGTTTTTATTATTTTGCAAACAATAAATAATTCTTATATTTTTCAATTTGATAATTTGAAGTTTATGATTGGGTTAGGGTTGTGATGCTAGTTAATTAACCTTTATGTGTTGAAATTTTTATCCCTATTTGTTAGGAATCACAAATCATTTAAAATTTCAAAATTAA
>ML806182.1:140122-153601 GCA_009831015.1 Picea engelmannii
TAAGGGTGGTGGTGGCTATATAAGTTCTGCTCATCCTACATTTTGAATTTCTCGTGCATTTTTAACTGGACCATGAAATGCTAATATTGGGTATGGAATTACTCCACTTATGTATTCTTACTTTGGTGCTTCTAGCTATGGATCTCTATCAGGAAGCTAGCTATGTATCTTGACAACAAAGATATGAATCAGGATCATGATCATCAGAAAGAAAAAATGCATCACAATTACGATCATCAAGACCTTACTAAACATGCACTATTCAATTTGTGTATCAATTTTTCGTTTTATTCAACCATGGTTGCAAATGGAACCTATTGTCAATTAAACTCTCGATTCAAATCCTAATTCACATAGTTGTTAGACATTCTGGGAGGAATTTTCTCTTTATACGCTGGTGACTGAGATTTGCAAGATCTAAACCAATCAAATAGTATAGATCAGAATCAAGGAGAATGTAAAATTCTTCAACAGGAATTCCAAGTAACTTTCTCTTTATCAAATTCAATTTGGGTTTGAGTGGTGCACGAGCACAACAGAGCACAGAGGTATATTTTTCTCCTTAGACTTGGGACTCTAGCATTCTACTTCTTTTTCTTCATTATCTACAAACGAATCTAGGAATTTTTATGAAAAACCAATGTTAATGGTCAACTTCAAAGTACCAAAGAAGGCGTGCTTCTTGTTACATAGAATGAATCTACCTCTAGATTGATAGAATCCCTCATCTTTAATTTTTCCAATGTAGATGGACTATTATCTGAAGTGACAATTTATTAATAACTTCAACTTCCTTCTGGTTACATTAGTTCGACCAATGATCTAAAAATTCTCAAGACGACAATCTAGTATTTATTATGAGAGAGAAAAATGACATCTCTTACTGCAGTTTATATCAAATGAAAGTTGTGCCATGCAGAGAAAATACTCCCTACACAACAACTTCAACCATTGTCTCACAAAAGTATTCACAACTTTAAGAAAACAAAGAAACATAATTATAAATGGTTTTGATAAGGGGGTTGCAAATGAACTACAAAGAGCATCTGTTTGCAGATAAGAGGCTAACAACCTCTCCCTTTTCAAATCCACATTTCAAGCTTTCAACCATTGTCTCACTAAAGTATTTGCACCTTCAAGCACAAGAAGAAACATAATTATAACTGGTTTTTGTTGTATTCTAGAACCCACATAAAATCAACTTATAGCACAAACATGCACAAAATAAGTCACATAGGAGACAAGCTATTTACATGGTAAAACTCTCAGGGTGAGGGAAACATCCACCGGACAATGGAAACATCATTCTATTATCATGAACTAGGATATTACATACAGACTTAGGCAACCAAGCAGCCCAGGAGAGGGCTTGAAGCCCCTTTGCTCTCAAATGCCTCTAAGGCATTCACATTTATACAACTCTTCCTTTAGTTACATAAACTGAATACATTGAATGTTGCCCCTATTCTTGCTAATTAGTTTTAACTAAACCCAAGAATACTTTGTTGTTGAAAACAACCGTGAATTGTTGTCAGATTCCAACAATATCCACCTTGACAACAATTAAATTGATATCATGCCATTGTCCATTCATCACCATCTTGCAATATGAAGATAGGTGATACCGGTGCTTTTAGAATCGAAGCACCCATTTCACTGCTCCACCTGGATTTGTCATGTTACCACTGACAACACCAACTGCACGTGAAATATCTCATCCTTTCATCGCAATCATTAATCTTTCTACTAACACATTATACATGAGACATATAACCCTTTTCTTCTACATCATTTAGACACAAACCTGAAGAAAGATTATAATGGAAAGACAAAAAAGATTTTTGTTTAACATCGTTCATACCGAATTTATTGACTACCCTTACCATGTACTCAAGTTGTGATAACCCACACCTTACCATCAATCTCGTCTCTATGAATTTCTATGCTCAAGATTGTTTTGCTACTCCCAGATCCTTCATCTCTAACTTCCAAGTCAACTGAGCCAACCTGCTAATCTTAGACATGCTACTTCTTGCTATAAGCATACTGTCAACAATCTAAAAACCAAGAGAGTGAGTACCATAAACACAATGGTTACAGTCACCTATTGTAAAACTTGGCTCACCATGAAGGATTCAACATCTTGTACAAACTTGTCTGCTCAAGTTTCAAACCATACAATAATTACTTGAGATTTGCAAACAACTCTCCTGTCGTGATCTTGAGCACCTTCAGTGCTCCACCTCGAACTCTATATTTGAGACCTTCACCAAAAAATAGATGAAGCCATCCAAGTGAGCTTGTCACTAGCCCAAGGCAACTTTCAATGGACTCTCTATGCTCCACCTTAACACGAACATCCCCTTGACCAAATCCAGCCAAGTCGGCCAAGTAAGTGTTCACCGCTCACCTCCAGGACGATTTTCGTAGAGTTCCCCAAGCCTTTGAACAAGCTTCGTTACATGGAATATCATGGACCAACCCGAAACCAACCCCCTATCACCTAAGCCTATGTCTAGACTTTATCAATGAAATACAAGGGGTATGCATGCTTATTCAAGTCTTACAGCCATATGCCCAATTACATGTAATTGATTACAACTCCAAAATAAATAAATAATTCAAAGTGACTTTACCGTCACTCCATTTCCATTTATCATCTGAACACCTTGATTAGCGAATAAATGCACCCAATCGATAAGGGTGCACCAATAGGCTCAAATCAATCTTGCAGCACTGACACATTTAGTGTCCAATCTTCATTTGGAATCTTTTTTCTCCTCCATGATGGATCGATACTTACTTTGTCCATTCTCCACTAGATTATAAAAGCCCAATGAACCTCCCAATACTATCAAATTTCATTGGACTAACTTAGTTTCCGATCCCAAATCAATGCAGATCTCACGTCTTTATCAGAATCGAACCCTCTTACTAAAAGGTGTGGGTTCTACATATGGAATAAATAAAATCAACCTTTAAATACAAGTGAAAATGAATAGAGAGATTTAATGGAATAAATATGGCCAAGGCCCATTATATAATTCCCAAGGCACTTGCATTATATAATTCCTGAAATCCCATCGATACCAACACTATTATAATTTTCCTATACATATCGCCTTTCAAGAAACAGATTCGTTGTAGGCATTGGGCATACCCAAATAAGCCATGCATCCTCAATGGCTACAATGGGCCTCGGTCTCACAACCTTAATCAATGTTTGACCTTCGATTTGCTTGGCTCTATCCATCCATGGTGTCCAATCCATCTCGCCTTTGTGCTGAGATTTGCATTGATCATGTCTGCCATTGCAACAATGGTTCTATTTCAAACAGATACTCCTTCACACTGGCTTCACAAAGCCTTCTCTCCAACGCACATATCATGACTCCTCTTGTCCTCCTATGCATCCTTCCAAACAACAACGATCTAGCCTTAGATCTGACAGAGATGCAATAATTTGAACAACATATATCAAGATCCAGTTACATATCCATGATTTTCTTTGCATATTGGCATTACATGAACCACCAATCCACCACAAATATCAAACGTAGCCACACGCAGGCCACTAGTGTGTCCCTCCGTGACCTTCCACTTCATGAGCAGTCTCCATGTCGCCTTTGTGGCTCGCTCTATCCAGAAATTCTTGGTTCTACCGTCAATAGTGTGTTTCTCCTGAATAACTCGATCTACAACAGAAGGGTCTCTAAAGACCACAAACCCAAAACCACGTGCATGACCGATAGTCTTGTCTTTCATAGTAATTTGGAGAAAAAAATATACATGTGCCCTGTATCCTTCTGCATAACTTCCTGCACTAGATCCACCAGAAGGAGGCCCATAACCACTACTTGATTGCATGTAACCACTGTCAATTTTGCTGCCATAGGCAACACCACTACCTGCATATCCATAACCATGAGCAACTCCATCAGATTAGACATCAAATCAACCTCCAAATCTCCTATATTGTCTGCCTGGAGATGCTCAGGGACATTGATTCCAACCCAACAAAAATTGTGGAAAAACTTATCCCACGACTCATCCACACTTTGTGGATCCACTGTCTCAATCTTTTCGTTCAGCCAATTACACTTATCGCGGTCTAGAATGTGCATATATTATTAAACAATGGTGCCATAGTATTCTTGTTCCAATCGACTCATAATTGACCATAGAGTCTGTACCGGGCGATTCTCAGACATGAATCCTCACTTCCTCCACATGCCGAGGAAAAAATCCCGATCTACATCCGCCTCCGTGAAACTACCACATAGAAATCTCGTTCTGCAACTTCACACACCAATAGAGAAATCTCTCACCTCGAATCTTTGATACCACTTGTATTCTAGAACCCACAAAAAATTAATTTACGGCACAAACATACATAGAAAACAGTCACACAGTAGACAAGCTATTTATGTGGTAAAACCCTCAGGGCGATGGAAACATCCACGGGACAATGGAAACATCATTCTATTATCAGGAACCAGGAGATTACATCCAGCCTTAGGCAACCATGAAGCCCGGGAGAGGGCTTGAAGCCCCCTTGCTCTCAAATGCCTCTAAAGAATCACATTTATACAACTCCTCCTTCAGTTACATAAAACTTAATACATTGAATGCTACCCCTATTCCTGCTAATTAGTTTTAACTAAAACCCAAGAATACTTTCTTGTTTAAAATGACCATGAATTGGTTGTCACATTCCAAAAGTTTTGAGAAGGGGTTGCAAATGAAACAGGACAAGACGTTGAGAGCCTCTGGCTTTTGCAAATCCAAGTTTCAAGATGGTAATTGTAATTGACAAATGGATGGCAAACAATTGTATGGTTCCATGTGTAAGATGCATTAAGTGCACTCTATGAATGCATAATCATGCTTATGTACATATTATATTATGTTATCAAGGCTTGTTATTTTTTAAATCAATTTAAGTGGTTTCTCTAGAGGAAGCTTAAGATATGAATGTCGAAGAGATTTATTTTGTTTGTTACTGATTCATTATTAATTATAATTATATGTTATATAAAATTGTTAATTATAATTATACTTTAAAGTAAAGGTTTTTTTTTCATACTATCTATATATGTTATTTTTATTATTTTGAAATAAAAAATTAATATTATTTAAAAATATTGCAATTCATTAAAAATAAATAAATACTATTTAATGTAACTAATATTTTTTATACATTTTTAATATAAATATAAAAAATGACCAGAACAAACAATCCACCAAAATCATCGTTTTGGAAGTAGTCATGCATTTTTAATATAAATATAAAAAACTACCCTTACAAACAATCCACCAAATTCAGCATCAATATGTTTGTTTGATTCTGTACACATAACTATTATCCGTTGTTGGCTGTAAGCATCTTATCAAATTGCATACATTCCATTCTTTCATCAAAATTTGTTTTAATAACCATATTTCTTTCAAAATATAATAAAAAAATTATTGATATTACTTTACTTTGCTTTCCTAATTTGAAGATGCAAAAGATTTCATTCCTAGAATTTGTTTAATGATCTACACAGAAGAATATACACTTGTTCACCATAACAACGAGTATTTGTGTATGAGAAAAGACGTTCTTACCTCCAAAAAAATAATTTCAGATGAATCGTTTGTCTAGTTAATTTGTCACATAAGTACGTGCTTCAGTTTTCTTTAATAATAAATGAAAATTAATTTTTTAATAATAAATAAAAATTAATTTTAAAGACAATTATGTCTACTTAAACATTGTAATACTCTTTATTATACAAATTACTCAAATTACATTTAATTAATAATAATTAAAACATTTTATTAAAAAAAAAGAAATTATCTTCTTTCATCACAATTAAAATTGATTGAGTAACTATCTTTAAAATAGTTATTAAATGAACAAGGTGATATACAACTGATAATTTATAACCATATTATCAATAACCATATCCAATATTGATGCTTTAATATAACAATTTATAAAGTTGATGCTTATGTTGATAAAATATAGGTAGGGACTGGCTGCCTTGCAGTTATTTCGTTGTTGGCTAATCTTAGGGGCAATTTATAACGTTGATGCTTATGCTGATAAAATATAGGCAGGGACTAGTTGCCTTTTAGCTATTCCGTTATTAGGTAATCGTAGGGGTTGACTTTATAGGCAATCTTAGGGGTTGACTTTATGTTCCTCATTTTAAAATCTTATAGTTAAAATAAAGATTAGAGAACACAAAGGGACTAAAATTGTCTAGAAAGTTGAATTACAATGCTATGATTTTACCTTTCACTCTACAATGCTATGATTATATTATTTTAATGTTATGATTATATTATTTTAATGTAATGAGATGAATTTATACTAGCACAACTTCACAACCCCATGATTGTGACAAATGAATGTCTAAAACCTTATTGAAGAAACAGAATATGACAATGAGGTGTTGTATACATATTATTTTTGGTTAATTAGGTAAATTTGGCAATAACTAGTAATGGCATTAACATATTAATCATATTAAGTAAATGTGAAAAAGTTTCAATAAATTATGCTCGTGTTTCAAACCATACAATAATTACTTGAGCTTTGCAAACAACTATCCTATCGGGATCTTGAGCACCTTTAGTGCTCCACCTCGAACTTTGTATTCGAGACCTTCGCCAAAAAATAGATGAAGCCATCCAAGTGAGCTTGTCACCAGCTCAAGGCAACTTTCAATGGAGTCTCTATCCTCCACCTTAACACGAACATCCCCTTGAACAAATCCAGCCAAGCCGGCCAAGTAAGTGTTCACCGCTCACCTCCAGGCCGATTTTCGTAGAGTTCCCCAAGCCTTTGAACAAGCTTCATTACATGCAATATCATGTACCAACCCGAAACCAACCCCCTATCACCTAAGCCTATGTCTAGACTTTACTGATGAAATACAAGGGGTACGCATGCCTATTCAGGTCTTACAACCATATGCCCAATTACATGTAATTGATTACAACTCCAAAATAAATAAATAATTCACAGTGACTTTATCGTCACTCCATTGCCATTTACCATCCGGACACCTTGATTAGCGAATAAATGCACCCAATCAATAAGGGTGCACCAATAGGCTTGAATCAATCTTGCAACACTGACACATTTAATGTCCAATCTTCATTTGGAATCTTCTTGCTCCTCCATGCTGGATCGATGCTTACTCTATCCATTCTCCACTAGATTATGAAAACCCAATGAACCTCCCAACGCTATCAAATTCCATTGGACTAACTTAGTTTCCGACCCCAAATCAATGCAAATCTCACGTCTTTATCGGAATCGAACCCTCTTATTAAAAGGTGTGGGTTCTACATATGGAATAAATAAAATCAACCTTTGAATACAAGTGAAAATGAATAGAAATATTTAATGGAATAAATATGGCCAAGGCGGATTATATAATTCCCAAGGCACTTGCATTATATAATTCTTGAAATCCCATCGATACCAACACTATTATAATTTTCCTATACATATCAACTTTCAAGAAACAGACTCGTTGTAGGCAATGGGCATACCCAAATAAGCCATGCATCCTCAATGGCTACAACGGGCCTCAATATCGCAACCTTAATCAATGCTTTTCCTTCAATTTGTCTGGCTCTATCCATCCATGGTGTCCAATCCATCTCGCCTTTGTGCTAAGATTTACGTTGATCATGTCTTCCACTGCAACAATGGTTCTAGTTCAAACATATTGTCCTTCGCACGGGCTTCACAAATCCTTCTCTCCAACGCACATATCAGGACTCCTCTTGTCCTCCTGCACATCCTTCCAAATAACAACGATCTAGCCTCAGATCTGACAGAGATGCAAGAATTTGAACAACAGATATCAAGATCCAGTTACATATCCATTATTTTCTTTGCAGATTGGTAGGACATCAACTACCAATCTACCAGAGATCTCAAACGTAGCCACACACATGCCACTAGTGTGTCCCTTCACGACCTTCCACTTCATGAGCAACCTCCATGTTGCCTCTGTGGCTCGCTCTATCCAGAACTTTTTGGTTCTATCGTCAATAGTGTGTTTCTCCTAAATAACTCGATCTGCAGCAAAAGGGTCTCCAAAGACAAAAAACTCGAAACCTATTACACGACTGATAGTCTTGTCTTTCATAGTAATTTGGAGAAAGAAATATACATGTGTATCCCCCTATCCTTCTGTATAACTTCCTGCACTAGCTCCTCCAAAAGGAGGCCCATAACCACTACTTGTTTGCATGTAACCACTGCCAATTTTGCTGCCATAGGCAACATCACTACCTGCATATCCATAGCCAGGAGAAACTCCATCAGATCAGACATCAAATCAACCTCCAAATCTCCTAGATCGTCTTCCTAGAGATACCCGAGGACATTGATGCCAACCCAACAAAAATTGTGGAAAAAATTATCCCATGACTCATCCACGCTTTCTGGATTCACTATCTGAATCTTTTCCTTCAGCCAATTACACTTATCACTGTCTAGAATGTGCATATATTATTAAACAATGGTGCCATAGTATGCATGTTCCAATCGACTCATAATTGACCGTAGAGTCTGCAACGACCGATTCTCAGACATGAAACTCGACGTCCTCCACACGCCGAGAAAAAAATCATGATCTAGATCTGCCTCTGTGAAACTACCACATAGATATCTCGTTTTGCAACTTCACACACCGATAGAGAAATCTCTCACCTTCGAGAGATAAATCTCTCACATCGAATCTCTGATACCACTTGTTGTATTCTAGAACCCACAAAAAATTAATTTACAACACAAACATGCATAGAAAACAATCACACACGAGACAAGCTATTTATGTGGTAAAACCTTCAGGGTGAGGGAAACATCCACGGGACAATGGCAACATCATTCTATTATCAGGAACCAGGAGATTACCTCCAGCCTTAGGCAACCATGAAGCTCGGGAGAGGGCTTGAAGCCCCCTTGCTCTCAAATGCCTCTAAGGAATCACATTTATACGACTCCTCCTTCAATTACATAAAACTGAATACATTGAATGCTACCCCTATTCCTGCTAATTAATTTTAACTAAAACTTAAGAATACTTTCATTAACAAAGTTTTAAAAAGTTAATGTGATTTAAAAATATTATAATTCATTAAAAATAAATAAATACTATTTAATGTAACTAATATTTTTTATACATTTTTAATATAAATATAAAAAATGACGAGAACAAACAATCCACCAAAATCATCGTTTTGGAGGTATTCATGCATTTTTAATATAAATATAAAAAACTGCCCTTACAAACAATCCACCAAATTCAGCATCAATATGTTTGTTTGAGTCTATACACATAATTATTCTCAAAATTTGTTTTAATAACCGTATTTCTTTCAAAATATAATAAAAAAATTATTGATATTACTTTACTTTGCTTTCCTAATTTGAAGATGCAAAAGATTTCATTCGTGGAATTTGTTTTAACGATCTACAAAGAAGAATATACAATTGTTCACCATAACAACGAGTATTTGTGTATGAGCAAAGACGTTCTTACCTCCAAAAAACAATTTCAGATGAATCGTGTGTCTAGTTAATTTGTCACAAAAAGTACGTGCTTCAGTTTTCTTTAATAACAAATGAAAATTAATTCTTTAATAATAAATGAAAATTAATTTTAAAGATAAATATGTCTAGTCAAACATTGTAATACTATTTATTATATAAATTACTCAAATTACATTTTATTAATAATAATTAAAACATTTTATTATAAAGAAAAATAAAAATAAATATATTATCTTTTTTCATCACAATTAAAATTGATTGAGTAACTAATAGTTATTAAATGAACAAGGTTATATACAACTGATAATTTATAACCATATTATCAATAACCATATCCAATATTGATGCTTTAATATAACAATTTATAAAGTTGATGCTTATGCTGATAAAATATAGGCAGGGAGTAGCTGCCTTACGGTTATTCCGTTGTTAGATAATTTTAGGGACAATTTATAACGTTGATGCTTCAGCTATTCCGTTATTGGGTAATCTGGGTTGATTTTATGTTCCTCATTTTAAAATCTTACAGTTAAAATAAAGATTAAAGAATCCGAAAGGACCAAAATTGTCTAGAAAGTTGAATTACATGCTATGATTTTACTTTTTACTCTACAATGATATAATTATAGTATTTTAATGTTATGATTATAGTATTTTAATATAATGAGATGAATTTATACTAGCACAACCCCACAACTCCATGATTGTGATAGATGAATGTCTAAAATTTATTGAAGCAACATAATATGATAATGAGGTGTTGTATACATATTAATTTTTGTTAATTAGGTAAATTTGGCAATCACTAATAATGACATTAAAATATTAATCATATTAAGTAAATGTGAAAAAGTAAACAAAGAAAAATAAGCATTACAAAATGCAAAAAAGTTATGAACATAAAATCTCATTTCCTTGATTTAAGAGGACGACTAAAATAATACTAACCATAAAATTAGTTTTTATAATTTTCAAAGTCGTCAAGTGATGAGAGGCCGTACATAATTTCGATACATAATTTATGATTTTCAAAGTCGTCAAGTGATGTTGGATTCGATACATAATTTCTGATTTTCAAAGTCGTCAAGTGATGAGAGGCCGTACAAGTTAACAACTTTAACAAAAGCTTAGCAAAATGTTCTCTTATGTGCAACGCAGATCCCAATATGTTCTCTTCTCTGCAAGTTGTATCCAAGATCTTCTCTTCTGTGCAACGCAAATCCCGATATGCATATTACGATACGCCGAATAGCATTATATAAGACAGATCAGAGTTGAATACCGCGTGTATCGATATGACACAGGAAATTCATTTGCAGTAGCAAGCAGGATAGACTTATGAATTTGAAATGGTCGCATGAGGATAAAAATTCTCACCCGAATTCTTTGCTTGAACATTTCACAAAAAAATGTTCAACGGTGAGTACGTCGCATTCTTGCCATCCGATAAGAATGGCTGCCTGCAAAACCATCCGATAAGAATGTTGATTGGCATCACTCTCCCGCGTAATTAGTTTCCATATGAAGATAAGAATGCATTCTACCCGCCTGTGGGTGACTCACCAAATAGGTGAATCGGTCGGACTAATTTCATTGGAGGATTTTAATTGTTTTATTTTTTATCCATGCACAATTAAAATTACTCAAATCACCCACAACCAAAATAATTATAGGAGGACTTTAATTGTTCTATTTTTTATCCATACACAATTAAACTTAGTCAAATCACTTGACAACCAAAATAAATTAAGAGTAAAACAGTTGAAAATTTCCAATTTTATATGGTAATGTGGAATGTCTCACCTAGTCTTACGTTAATTTCATGGACCTTCCCAACATTTTTTACCCGTGGAGTATCTCTACTCGCCATTCAATGTGGAAGAATTTGTACGGTGACGAATTATTTGAAGACTTGTACGGTGACAAATTATTTGGTCGGATTTGGGGTTGGAATTTGTACTTCTTTTACATCATTATATTTAGAGGTTTTGAATTTTTGTATTTCATATCAAAGAAACTTTTGTTTAAAGTTGTATTCGTGGATGAAGTTTCGTTTAAAATTATGTTCTTCAACATTTAAGTTAGTTTTGATAGGAAATTATGTCACACGACCTGCCACGTCAGCATCCGTACGGACTATACAAACTGTACAGTCAACAACCATTTTTTTTGTTTGTTTGTAAATTTGAACAAAATGCGATATCTCTTGCTTACGACGTCTGTTTGAACCCAAATGAGTTGTGTTGGGTTCGAAACGACGAGGCCTATGCTCTCGTTTGATTTGAAGCGATTTCGAACACTTTGAATTTTTGAGCAAAATTTGATCCCCTGATCACACCTCCCCATTGGAAAGCTTTTGGACCTCCAAAAGACTATTTTCAGTCTATTTGAATATGAGGGTATAGTTCCCTCACTCTTGCAACCTCAATCCACTTGGATTTGCTTGGATTTGTTCCTTTAAGACCAACTCGAAGATACACCACATTTCCTCGTTTTGAAGTTCGCATTCTCCTGTCAAGGATGGTGTCTTCATGCAGTTTTGTAAGATATTTTGGGGGAAAATCATCTATAGAAGGAATTTGAACATGCTCTCTATGATCATCAATCAATGGAGGCTCATACAATTTCAAATTCTCAACATTAACAACTACATACATTTGCATATAAGGAGACAAATCTAAACGAAAGGCATTGTTACCAATCTTGTCTATAATCTTGAAAGGACCATATCGAATTGGTTTCAATTTTTTACCTTCTCCTTTAAGCCTCTCCTTACTAATGTAAAGCCAAACTTCATCTCCAACTTGGAAACTTTGATCAACACGGTGCTTGTCATGTCTCGTCTTGTACTTGGCTTGACTCTTTTCCAACTGCTCTTGCACCATTTGATGTATCGATTTAATTTGTTCAATGAAATTTTCTGCCCTATCAATGTCATATTGACCATCAATAGCAATATCCTTCCCAAAGATAAAATCTAAAGGATATTTGGGCAAATAGCCAAAACATGCTTCAAATGGCGACGTTTGAATCGAAGAGTGCTTAGCTCGATTGTAAGCACGCTAAATGTAGTGTAAATGCTCATCCCAAAGTTTAGGATGTTTGCTACAATAAGCATGCAGAAGATGGCCATTGTTCGATTTACCACTTCTATTTGACCATCTGTTTGCGGATGAAAAGATGTTCTCTTTTTAAGTTTGGTGTCTATGAGTGTCCATAAACTCAACCAAAAACTTCCAAAAAATCGAGAATCCCGATCAAAAATAATGGATTTAGGCAATCCAAAATGCACCCAAACATTTTGAAAGAACATTTGTTCCATTTGTTCAGCTGTAACCTGCTTGATACAAGGCATAAAAATACACATTTTTCTAAATCAATCAACCATAACATAAATATAATCATGATTTTGTCTAGACATAGGTAAACCTCCTACAAAATCTATGGAAATACTTTCCCAAGGTCGAGAAGGAACCGGAAGTGGAGTATACAAACCCAACTTTCGATTGCTAGGTTTACTTGTGGCACATAACGAACATCCTCAAACATATCTTGAAACACTTTCATTCATTTTAGGCCAGTAGCAGTATCTTTGCAAATTAGCCACTGTCTTGCCTACACCAAAATGACGAGGAATAAGAGAAGAATGGGCCTCTCTTATAATGTTGATTCTTTCCCCTTGTGGAATACATAACTTGCCAAGATGATACAAAATATTATCATGCACATGGTAATCCAATTCTTCAACATGGTTAGAGTGGTACAAAGTTACATATACTTCTTTAAAATCAGTATCTAAAGCATATTGCTCAACATAACTTTCATGCATGATAGGACTATGCTTAAGAATAACTGAAGCACTAATAATAGGCCTTGAAAGCATATCAACGACTTTGTTATAAATTCCCTTCTTA
>ML806182.1:154350-165263 GCA_009831015.1 Picea engelmannii
ACTTCTTTTGCACATTAATATTAATGGTACCCACTGATTCGATCCAAGGATATCCCAAAACAATATCCACTTCATCCATATCCATAGCATAAAAATCTGAATGCAATACATATTTATCCATGGTAATCTTCAAATCTTTAAAAGTTTGAACATTTTCACCCTCAACATCTATGCTTTGAATATTATGTATTGGAACTTGCAATCTATTAACCAACTGAACATTGATAAAATTATGCATGCAACTAGGGTTAATAAAAACAATGATATTTTCTTTATGAATACAACCATGAACCTGTAATATAGATTTTTTACATGAAAATAAACTCTTGGTTCTCTCTTTATCCTGATTTTCTCCATGAGACCACTTATCTAACAATATTTTTTCAAATTCTACATTGGAAAGTCTCATCATCTCATCATAATCAAGTGATTTCCATCAAATGGCAGCATCACCTTGCAATTTGAGAGCTACCCAATGGTGCCAAGTATCTCTCCATACTGATTTTATTTCTTTAATGAATGATTCAATACCAGGGCCATCACAGTTTCCTGCAAAATACATCTTGCTATGAAAAAACCCCAAAAAATAGATCAATAAGTTACGGCAAAAAATCGCAGTTTTTTTCCGGAAAAACCCTGAAAAATGTTGAATTTAAAATGCTCATAACTTTACTTCCCGAAATCCGTTTCGGCTGATTTTTTTTTGAAATTGGGTGAAATTGTGAGAGGAACTCAGATCTGTAATTTGTTTGAGAAAATTTGGCCTCTAGCTGCTACAAAAACAAAAACAAATCGCGTCACCGTACGCGAAAAAAACCCTGAAAAATTGCAGATATTAAAACTTCAATATCTTCACCTTCCGGACTCCGTTTTGGATGATTTTTTTTTTCAAATTGGGTATTTTTCTGAGAGGAACTCAGATATACAACCCTTTTCTAAAAAAATTGCACAGAAATGTACCAAAAAGTTTGAGAATGTCGCGGCCCTTTTTCTTTCTGCTCCGAAAAAAAAAATCTGCAAAAATAAAAAATATTTGCCCACAATGTCTGCCAAAGGAAAGGGCTCTGATACCAATTGTTAAGTACCTAAACTAGATCTGCAAATATACTTCAATAATATCAATCATAAACCATAAACCATTCACCATAACATGAACACAAGAAATAGAGAAAACCCTTGAGGTAGGGTAACACCATATATTAATCCTTATGGAAGGATAAAACTCTTCAAGCAATCCTTGCTTGTACAATCAAAATATTCTTCACTATGTTTTATTACATTGCCTAGACTTCTTTATATAGCTCTCCCTATCTCCTAGGAACCTTCTAGAGAGCCTTCTCATACTTATTACATCCAACTACCATAGTGGGCCTTTATTAATATAGTGGACCTAGTCCACCTTACATTGAATGACCACATTTCCATATATTAAATGACTTCCACTAATAACACATAACTACATTCCCATTGGTTACCTCCCTAGGTACCCCATATTACCTCCCTAGGTATACCACAAAATTCCTCCTTGAAACTTGCGGTGATGGTATATGCTTCCTCCTTAAAGGATGAGAACTTGATTCTACAAGTTGACCTTCTCCTCTTGTGAGTTTCAACCTTGTGAGCATCAGAAAACAAAACACTTGCAAATAATCAAGTCTTCAAAAACCTATGCTCTGATACCAACTTGATCTAAAAATGAAGAAGACTTGTATTCTTGAAAATATTTGCAAGTAAAATTTTATGTGTTAAAAATGCAAATGGATCATCTTTGCAACACAACTTTTAATAGGATTTACTCATTCAAGATGCATATAAACAACAACATAATCAATGAACAGAAAACACATAACACAACAAATGATAAAAGAGTTCACCCCTCTCTTGGGTTACATCTCCTGGTCCAGCTTCCAATGGATCATTTGTATTATTTGCTCAAAGTGCTAAAAAATGTGCTTTCTAATGTTCAAAATGCCAAATAGACTGCTCCAGTGGCTTCAGAACGTCCAAAAACCCTTGGTTGGGATTTTTCGGCACCTCGTTTGGCCAAAACTTGAAGAAGATAGGCTTCGTGGAAGACTCCCCTTCAAGCTTGTTATCTCTGCATCTACAAAACACACCTTTCATGGCTCAACCTAGCCCACACACATATTTAAGCATAAAAACCTAGCACCGGACACAACATCGTGAACCGTGCAAACTGTAGGACAGTTACGGGTGCACCTAGCCCCTAACCGTCAAGGGCCAGGTCATATCGACCCATGCAACCACACACTAGCATAAACATGGGCTCCCGTTACATAAGCCAATGGTCAAAGGCCAAATGGAGGTCGTTGAAATAAACGTTGGAACAAACATTAACCGCGCATGCTCCCATACACTATAGCTGTGGGTCATATGTTATATAACGCGCAACCAAGGGTTGGGGCTAAGCCCCGGCCCGGTCGCGACCCAAACCACCCGCACATTCAAACTTATATACATTTCGTGCCATATATATAATAAGTAACAAATGGTGGCGCACTGGTTGGTGGCTCTATGCCAAGTCTTTTCCCCTGCCCGGAGGTCACGGGGTCGACTCCGACCAATGACATAAGTTTTAAACAAAATAATGTATGACACGTGGCAGCCATTAACTGGGCCACGTGTTGTCGTTCCATTCGCTGCCAAACATGCCAAGTCACTTGCCAACTGTTTGAATGCCTATCTGCCACGTGTCGTACGACCTGCCATGTGTCATACGACCTGCCACGTCAGCATCCATACGGACTGTACAGTCAGCAACCCTTTTTTTTCCCTGTTTGTAAATTTGAACAGAATGTGATATCTCTCGCTCCCGATGCTCGTTTGAACCCAAATGAGTTGTGTTGGGTTCGCAACGAAGAGGCCTACGCTCTCGTTCGATTTGAAGTGACTCCGACGACTTTGAATTTTTGAGCAAAATTTGATCCCTTCATCACTACTGACAACACCAACTTCATGTGAAATGTTGACCATTTCCCATCACAATCATCAAACTGCATACTAGCATATAATACTCTAACCCTTTTCTTCTTCCTTTTTAGGACATAAACCTGAAGAAAACTTACAATGGAAATCCAAAGGGATTTTACATTATTCACACTAGATTTCCTAAGTATCTTCGCCATATAATTTTGTTGTGATAACCAAGCTTACCATATTTCCTGTCTTTGTGTATTTCCATGCCCAAGATTTATTTTGCTACTCCGATATCCTTCATATCAAATGTCCTAACAAACTGAGCCAACATGTTGATCTCAAACATGATTGTGCTTGCTACAAACATACCATTTAACGCCAAGATAATAAATATACCATAAAGACAATGGTTATACTCACTTATTGTAAAATTTATCTCACCGTTAAAGAATCAAACATCCTGTATCATTTTCCTAACATGCTTTAGGCCATACAATGATTCCTGATTTTGCAAATAAATATTTTCTTTTGATTCTAAACTAACCTTTCTGGATGTTCCAAAAAAAAGCAATGTAAAACAGTTTTAACATCTACCTATACTAACTCAAGATCAAGTAACACAACTAGTGCTAGCACAACATGAATAGAAAGAAGCTCAGTTTTAACATCTACCTATACTAACTCAAGATCAAGTAACACAACTAGTGCTAGCACAACATGAATAGAAAGAATCTTTTAACAACTGGAGAGAAACTTTCATGGAAATCAATACCTTGTAAATACCCTTTTGCAATACTTTCCAAGTTCCATGGATATGAACCTACCTTCATCATATATCCTCCCATAGTACATAACATGTTGAGGACCATATCCACATCTTTCAACATATTAAAATACATAGGGAGTTCATCTAAGATTGTTTCAAACTTAAATTCCATAGACAAGTTTGATTCCCCAGGAATTGCATCTTGAGACTGTAACACACGCTCACGATTGTCTTAGGTCATTACAAACTATAACCTTGTTTTTCTTTCCCATAAAGAAGATTGAGTAAATAAAAACACTTGCAATCTATTTTTATTTTGACTTCTGACAAAAATATAGTTTCTTATCAGTAAGCCTTAAGACGAAGTCATCATAGACTACATTAGGGTTATTTTTTGATTTAAGTTATTTGAAAATATTTATTTATATTCCATTTATTATTTCTTTATTATAATTTAGTAAATTATACTCATTAAGAGATAAATATAATGACACTCATCTTCATCTCATGTTAGAAAGACAAAAAAATATTCTAATACTAATTATTGTAATATCAAATATAATTCTTAAGAGTAATTATAAAATTAAACAAATATTTTCTTAAAAAAATAAATAAATTAGCAAATTAAATTAGGTTGATTATATACACTATGAGTGAGCTTAATGGTTAAGAACATGTGACCTTCCTAGGATCTCGCTTTGCCGTGACCTTAAAAAATAGATTATTATTATTATAAAAAAAAACCACTTTATAATCTAAAATACTTTAACCATAGACAAAGATATTTTTTTCAAAAACTATAATTAATAGATATAGAATAATAATACTATATGATATATTTTCTTATTTTTAATCTATTTTTTTTTATGACAAAAGATGTACAAGACAAGTGAGTCATATTTTTAATGTTCAATCTCACTTATTTACCTTATTAGGATTTCTAAATACAATCAATAATTAATAAACTATTAAAATTGAGATTATACATTGGTAAATTAAAATTATGAAACATATGAAATAGAGAATAACTTGAATATTAAATATTCTACACAATTAATCTCAAAATTTAAAATCTATATATATTTTTTAAATATCATAATAATAAAAACTAAAAGATAACTATAGAATTTTATAATAAAATAAGTCAACATAAATTTATAACTTTTTTATTAAATAATAACATTAATTACAAAACAAAATTACAAATATCATTTAAATATTCAAACAAAATGATATTTGAAATTGGACTTTAAAAATAAATAATAACTTTTTTATTAAATAATAACATTAATTACAAAACAAAATTACAAATATCATATAAATATTCAAACAAATTGATATTTGAATATCTTAAATAGATTTTTATTTTGATACATGTTTCCCTTATGTGTTTGACTAGTAATCTTAATCTTAAAATTCAATCACATTGGAATATTTTAAATAGATGTTTATTTTCATACATGTCTCCCTTATGAGTAGTAATCTTAAAATTCAATCATATTGGAATACCTTAAACAGATGTTTATTTTGATACATGTTTGTCTTATGAGTTTGAGTAGTAATCTTAAAATTCAATCATAAAGTTGGAAGTAGTAACTAGTGAAACAATCATTTAAATATTTTATTTAGATGATTTAAAACATATGAAAATACATTTATTTATTTATGTTCATTCACTGTGATCTTGTGTTGATTTATATAGTTAAAGAGTAAAAACTTAAAACAATTAAACAATAGCGAAATCATTTGCATAGTCAAAATCATTATGTAAAAGGTTATTTTGGAACATGTTTCTCAAGAGGATTGTTCAGTGGTAATATGAAAATATTGTTGGATAGTAATCATTCAAACATAAGAATAAAAATATATGATTAAGAATTGTGATTTTTTTCTAATTAAATAATATTATTCATTTAAAAATATTAAAAAATAAAGAATATAAAAATCTATATAAAATTAAAAATCAATATTTATTATTTATATATTTAATTAGTTAATAAAAATATTATAATTTACAAACATTTCTTTTTAAAAAAATTAAATATAAAAATATTTTTTTTAAATTAACATTTCTAATTGAATTAATATATCACATTACTTTTTATTTCACAATGTAAGATTATTTGTATACTTCTCCACAATCAATGTAAGATTTATGTACTTATCCCAATTGCATACTATTGGAACAAGACAAACACATTTCCACTTGCAATAATTAAAATATAATTCATCTTAACTCAAGAGTTTAGGAACTCGTTATTGTTTTTTTTTAAACTTTATATCACATTACTTTTTATTTCACAATGTAAGATTATTTGTATACTTCTCCACAATCAATGTAAGATTTATGTACTTATCCAAATTGCATACTATTGGAACAAGACAAACACATTTCCATTTGCAATAATTAAAATATAATTCATCTTAACTCAAGAGAGTTTAGGAACTCGTTATTGTTTTTTTTTAAATTTTATATTGATTAATTATTAGAAAAAGTTAAAGATTATTTATCATCTCTTCACGGGTTAAAATTTAGTTATTGTTTTTTTTAACTTTATATTGAATAATTATTAGAAAAAGTTAAAGATTATTTATCATCTCTTCACAATTTAAATTCAGAGATTTTTTTTAGCAGTTAAATCATTCTGGAGTCGGATCCCTTTTCATACAAATAAGAAGAATCTCATATATCAATTTAGTGTTATGCTTGAACTTGACCTTACTTATTATTATTATTATTATAAAAACATAATTATAATAAAAAAAATTCTTCTAAAACTAATAAAAAAATATACTTCTTAATTATTATTATTATTATAAAAACATAATTAAAATAAAGATTTTTCTTCTAAAACTAATAAAAAAATATACTTATCTAGAACATTTTGTATTGAATAATTATTAGAAAAAATTAAAGATTATTTATCATCTCTTCACAAATTCAAATTTAGAGATTTTCTTTTAGGAATTAAATCACTCTAGAGAGATCTCTTATCACATAAATAAAAAGGATCTCATATATCAATTTGGTGTTATGATTGACTCTCACATTAAAATCAAATTATTATTATTATAAAAATATAATTATAATAATTAAAAATCTTCTAAAACTAATAAAAACTAATTATAATAAAATGTTTTTTTAATCAAAAATAATTTTAAACCAAAAAAATTCTGATGTATAAATTCTCCGTCCTTTAATAGTTTGACACTCAATTCTCCTAGTGTTCTAGGGTGTGCGTTATTAGCTTCCACATGTTAACTTCCAAATTAATTAATTCAAGCCTTCATTTAAACCTTACTAGTGATGGATTTTATTAGGCCTGGAATTAATGAACAAATCGTTGTTTGGAGTGGTTCAAGGTTGGAAATGGAATTGGAAGATTATGAATCTTTATCAAAGATAAATTGAGAAGACGTGCATTCTCGTCCATTACACATATTTTATATTAAGTGTGGAAGATGCGCACTGCTTCACAAGTGGTAGTAGTTTGTTAAATACTACTAAAGTAATGCTATCTAAGGTTTCTACTATTTACGACTCTAAGACATGTAAATTTTTATGTCATATTCCTGTGGTTGATGGCTTTCGTCAACAATGACCGAAAACCTTCGCACCAATGTACATTTGATAGAGATAATAAAATTTCAATCTAAACCACAAGATGTCAAGACTTTTTATCCAAATTTTATGAGCTCCGAGGATTAAATTGTTAAAAATTTGGACTAGAAGCCCATCAGTTTAGCATCTTCATTCTATGATGTTGGCGATAAAATGATCCTCCCATAGGATTATAATGGAAAACTTTACTCATACATCTTCATTGAACCTACTTTGTGTTGGGCTGAAATTAAAATAGAGCATCAATAAGGAAGATTAAACACTCATAAAATTGATTCACACAATTGACACAGTGACTTATGTGAAAACCCAATGTGGGAAAATACTATGGGCAACGATATTTGATATTCTTATTATTCAAGGGAGAATTACAATATCCAATCTAAGGCTTACAATCATCCTCTCCTCACACACACTTTGCTCTCTACACACCTTGCAATATCACCTCCATTGGTATGCTAGTATATATAACATCTATCACTTAGTTACACAAACTAATCATGAATAGATCACATAGTTACACGAACAATTCATAAATAGATTGCATGTATTCACATTCCTAACATAGCTGCATGCATGTGCATGTGCCCGCATGTGAAATTCATTGTCATGTTTCTAACAATCTTCACCTTGACAACAATTTACCTATTATATGATGCCCTTAATTAATTCATCACCTTTTCTGCAAGCCAAGAGAAGCCAAACACCATCGTAGCTTCTCTAACAAAACTAGTTTTGTAAACATGTCTATAGAATTCACTTTTGTATGGACCTTTTCAAGAGCCACTCCACCTTCATCAACAACCTATCTTACAAAATGGTACTTAACAAAAATATTCTTCATCTTACTATGATAAGATGGATTTATAACCAAATGAATAGCATTTTGACTATCACAAAATATTTTCACTTTGTCCTACATCCTTCCAAACTCACCCAACAAACCCTGTAACCAAATTGCCTCCTTGCATGCATGTGAAGTTTCCATATACTCTGCCTCGGTAGTGGATAAAGGGACTATGATTTAAGGCTTTGAAATCCAACTAACAGAGCCTCCTGCAAGAGTAAAGACATATCCTGAGGTGGATCTCCTTTTGTACAAGTCACCTACAAAATCTGAATCTAGATAACTGCAAACTAAATCTTTAGAACCATCATAGGTGATAGAACAACTTCTTGTGCCTCTAACATATCGAAACACCCATTTCACTACTTCCCAATGCTCTTTTCCTAGATTTGTCATGTATCGACTAACAACACCAACTGCATGTGAAATATTTGGTCTACTACTCACCGTCCCATACATCAAACTTCCCATTAAATTAATATATGGTACATGAGACATAAAATCATTGTATTGATCATTACTAGGACATAAACCTGGATATATCTTGAAATGGGAAGACATAAGTATTTTCTCCACATACTTTTGTTGTGATAACCACAACTTACCATTTTTCTTGTCTCTATGTATCTCCATGCCTAAGATTTGTTTTGCTGCTCCTAGATCCTTCATATCAAATGCCCTACCCAACTAAGATTTTAACTTGTTGATTTCAACCATGCTTTTTCTTGCCACAAGCATATCATCAACATATAAACCAAAATAATGAACATGCTATTTTCCAACTTTTTAAAGTAAGCACACTGATCATATTCACTTCTTGTAAAATTTAGGCTCACCATGAAGGAATCAAACTTCTTGTACCATTGCCTAGGATACTGTCTCAGGCCATACAATGAATTAAGTATTGCTTCTGCCTACAATTCTGGTTGCATCTTGGCATTACTGAGCGTTCCCCTTCCTCTCTCTATGAAATTCATATTCATGTGCTTGAGAACACCATTATGTTGAGGAGTATAAAATGTGGTCTTTTGTCTTTCAATTCCAACTTCCTTGCAATAGTTCTCAAATTCCACAAATGTGAACTCACCTCCATTATCTGTCCTTAAACACTTGATTGGCATTTCAGGGATCTTTTCAACCAAAGCTATGAATTTCTTAAAAGTATTAAATACATCAAAATTTTATCTTAAGTAAATAGACCCAAACCTTTCTATAGAAATCATCTATAAATGTCACAAAATATGACGATCCTCCAAAAGAAACTGTAGGGGATGGTCTCCAAACATATGAATGAATGTAATCATGAAGGATACCTTTGCTTATATGGCTTCCTATTTTAAACTTTTGTCTACACTGTTTTCCAAAAACACAATACTTGCAGAAATTGAAATTTAGAAACTTCAAACTTGGAAGTGACTTACGATCAATTGGTATCTTAAGCCCTTTCTCGCTCATATGACCCAAATGATGATTCCATAAATGAAGAGAGTCACTTTCATGTTCAAATACTACCATTGCGTGTAACAACCCTAGTTAAATAATTAATTGTCATAGTTAAATAATTGATTAAAGTGTATTAAATTTAATTAATTAAATTAATTAATTGTATTGAATTATTAATTGTTTAATGTATATTAATTAATTAATTAATTAATTAACTCATTAAATATTTGGGTAATGAATTTAAGCTTAATAAACTTTAATTTATTAAATGAAAGCTTAACATATCGAATGATGGAACCATTAAGGTGTTTGGCATTGAATGGAGGGATAAAGTGGGTGAGTCTTAATGAAAGGAAGAGACGGTGAATGGGGAAGGTTTCTATGAAGGGGGAAAACACTCGGGAGAGGGGGGAATTTTAGGAGAGAGCATTATTTTCACAGGACCAGACTGTATTAGGGCATTTTGGTAGGGATATTTTGGGGGAAGATTGGGAGACTGTATTACTGGTTTCTGGCTGGCCGGATAAGCTTATTGTAGGACTGAGATAGAGGACACTTGTTGTTGGGAGTTTTGGGCTCGGGGGCCAGGAATCCTTACGGAATCTTGGAGCTAGGGAGACGGAGAGGCTCTGTTCCTAGTTGGCTGGGTGGTTAGACAGTTTTGGGCAGATCATCAGGCAGAGTTGGAGAATTTGGGTAGAGCATCAGGTAGGGTTAGAGATCAGCAGTAGCATCAGTTAGAGGTATGTGTTTTCATTTTTATGTTGTGTTATATAATTTATTATGATCTGTTCATAAATTTTATTTAAGCTGAATGGTTATATGCTGGTTATGAAATTGTGAAAATGTTAGGATATAATTTCTTGAATCAATTTATTTTTTTTGTTTTATAAGGCTCTATTTGAAGAGAGATTACACATGGTATCAGATCCCTAGTTTAAAAACTGGGCCCTAGGTCTACTAGGCTAAATACTATGCATTATGATCCTTAAACAACCATGAAAACCTGGGCATGCAACCTTGAAACCCATATAGCCCTTTAAAAAAAAAAAAAAAAAAAAATTAGAACTGTGGTAAGCTGAAGGGGTAGGTGGTACAAAAGAACCCCAAAATGTCTATGAATGTTTTGGAACTTATTAATCTCTGAAAACCAACAACCTGTGTGCACATATAATAAGACTCACCTGTAAAAAGAAAAGGGAAAAAAATAAAATAAATTATTAAGCATGACCTATAAAAGAAATAGAAAACATTTTTTTATTTATATAAAATATAGGTGAGCTATTTCCTTAACAATA
>ML806182.1:165371-180000 GCA_009831015.1 Picea engelmannii
AGTCATATTATAGCCAGAAAGAGCAAAACTTCTCCTAGATTATTAGCAAAAGCCTAAACAATAGTCACAAAATATTAAAAAAAAGGGGCAAACATACCCTAATAAAACTATGCTATGTTGGCTTCTATAGTGCCCATGGGAAATTCCTATAAACCAAAATACAAGCCAGCGCCCAACGCCAGAGCCAAACACAATTATTATAAAAAAAAAAAATAATAATAATAATAATTATAAATATATATAGGTATGATAAAATCTTAGGCTTGAAGCAACTCGCAACTCACAAGCCGAGTCATAAGTCACAAGAACTAAGCGCAAGTGCCAAGCTCCCTCTCATATCATTCACCAGAACTAAGTGAAATGTCAAGCCAGTCACCTAATAAAACACACTGTAACTCAACACTAAGTCCAATGCTCAAGTCAAATCCAGCGCACAAGCACCAAACCAAGTCAAATGGAGTAGGATCCCACGAGGGGGTGACACTGTGAACTGCGTACATTTGCAAGCCATGTCTTATCCAATCCAACACATCACAATTCAAGCCAGAGTCTAGCGCCCAATCGCCAAGCCACGAAGAGGAGGGGACCAAGTCTTGTGCTCAACACATCCAGCCAACAGATAAGTCACTAAAGCCAAGTGAAACTAAAGCAACCATCCCTCTCCATTCCACCTAACTCATAAGCCAACATATAACTCATTACAAAGGTAACGTGGGAGGCATCAAACGCCCAAGAAAAAATCCATGAGAGAACACGAGTAAACGAGAGCTACATAGCTATCTGAAAACACCCCTCAGAACGGAATATACACAACACAGACCGCTAAAATCTCTTCGGATATACCATGAAAGCAAACCAAGAGCACTACGCATCCAAGGCATCGATGGTCTTAAAACCAGAACTAGCGCCCAAGCGCTTAATACGAAGTCACCTAGAGAAAGATCCCATGAGGACATTGTGCACAAGGCGTCTGGTAAAATCCCAATGATCAAGTGCAAGGTCCTATGAGGAGGAATCCCACAAGGAGTGAATCCAACCATGGCTTATGCAGTGGTCTTATGATAAAATAGCAACCAACCACTGGTGGCCACCACGCAAAGCTAACACATGCCCTCTCTCTGAGACCAGAACTTGAGTCTGGCACCTTAGACCACTCGACCTACAGCCATGAGAAGGTAAGTGCCAAACCCCAAGCTAGGACCAAGGGAGAAAGCCTTGCACAGTTTTGAACCCTGCGGACTTCACATTCGCCTTCACCTTTGTTTCTGAGCACCAAGAGACACACCCAGGAGAACCCATGGCTCCACACCCATCGAGCATCAATGATCGAGAGAGAGAGAGAGACATAGCTCAGTGACCGAGGCTGAGGGAGGAACCAGACCCTTGGCCACGCCTAAACTCCCTCCTTCACCCTCTGCCTGCAAAAGCACCAGATGACCCAGCAAATGAGAAAGGAATGGTGGCGTTTAGGGTTTAAATGATTACCTTTTTTTTTATTCCAGAAATAAGAGGGGGTAACATGTGGATCACATAAAAGGTCCAGGTTATTACCTGTGGGGTAAGTTTTTTTTTATATTTATTTATTTTCATTTATTTATCAATTAATTGTTTTTTTACTTTAATATATATATATATATATATATATATATTATTAAATTTCAATTATTCAAAAAAAATAATAATAAACAATTCTAACAAACTAAACAAATTAAATGAATTGGATTTTAATTCTAACATAAACTATAAATTAAGTTTAAATAAATTAAATGAATTAGATTTTATTTTAATTTAGGGATTTAAAATTTAAATTAATTAATTTAAATTCGATTTAAAAAAAAAAAAAATTATATATATAAAAAATAAAAATATTATAAGTGTGTTGTGTGAGAAGAAGTAACCTACTTACCACCTTAAGCCAAAGAACATACTAAACCAAAGCCAAACTTCGATTTCACACATTAACCAACACAAGCCCAACGCAAGCGTTGAGCCTTTTCTTGATATTATAAGGGTGGGTAATATGATGTCATATATTGATAACGGGAAGGGTTAAATGTTTGACTAAATAGTTAAGTTAGAATAATTGGCGAGTGTGGTACAGTGCTAGCATAGCTATCAAGGCAAGAGATCCAATAGTTTTCTTAGGCGAAGACATCAAGCTTAGATGCTTTAACCCTAACCTAGACACTTCCCCTAAAGAGAGTAACGTTTGTTTACAGACAAGTAAAAAAAAAACTTACGCCTAACCCTATTTTCTAGTTTAAGTTGCGCAAATGCGAATTGCCCTAGACACTCCCTGAAAAACTTTGGTTGATGCAGATTCAAGTATACAAGATGGTTAGGATGAGAGGAAATCAACGCAGAGGGGCATCGACGCAATGACCGCCAGTGCCGCCACCACCATCGCCTGAATTAACTCTCATATTGTGCTCTTTGGAGGCCATAAATGAGACTTTAAAGGGGCGCAAGCCAGCAGGGATCGAAGTGGAACCCCCACCATTTGGAGTGGGTAATCCTGAAGCGTCGACAGATTCTGGGGGAGGGCCTCCACTCGAAGACATCACTAGAGAACTACAGAAGATCAAACTTTCAGAGTTTGCCAGCGGTCGTGACAGTGAACATGAAGAGGCATGGTTGGAAGGCATGGAAAGGTGTTTCTCCTTAAAATACTATGCTTCCACATCAAAGGCGAAAATAACAATTTTTCAATTGAGAGACAATTCCCTAAACTGGTGGGGAAACCTGGAGAGGAAATTGCACCTTACCCCAGACACCGTCTCTTGGGAACTTTTTGAGGAAAGTTTCTGAAGGAAATATCTACCATATTACTATGAGGAACAATAGGTGGGATCATTTCATGCTCTAGTATAGGGAAACAAGACCGTAAAAGAATATGAGATCAGGTTTATGGAATTGGTCAAATATGTTTCATACATGGATAATACTCAATGACAGGCAGGACACTTTGTCTATGGGTTAAACCCTAAAATAAGGGCCATGGTGCGAATGTGGAAACCATATTTGGTAGCACAAGCAGTTGAAAATGCACGTTATGCTGAGGAACACATGAACTTAAATGGAGGTACAAGATCGACCTTTCTGCATCATCCTGGATTCGTGGGGAAGGCCCCTAGGACATTTCCCAGGGGAGGGGGCTCAAGGCCACCTCCATATGGTAATAGAGTTGCACCAAGGAAAATCTCCACAGGGATTTCAATGGAAGCAAGTGCAACATCTCGTTTATCACCAACGACATAGGCAGGTCCACGACCATCTCAGGGAGAAACTAGTAGGGGAAGAGGTTCCAAGGGAAAGAACTCATTTCAGAGACCGTCACAGAGCAGTATGCAAGTTCAATCTCGGGTTACATGTTGGGGATGTGGAGGACCCCATTACCATCGTGACTACCGATATTTACAATCAGGATTTGTGCATAGATAAGGAAAGGCCCCGATGGGAAGAGCAAGTGGTAGCCACCATATTTATGCAACAGTTAATAATCGCCAAGAAGAACATTAATCCACGGTGGTGGAATCGTCAGGTACGCTAAATCATATCAATGTTAAAATTTTATTTGATTCTGGTGCTAGAGATAGTTTCATTTCACCATATGCATTAGAAAAGAGTGGGTTGGCAGCCTACGAGCACGATGACTTTAAAAAAGTCGAGATGGATTCGGAGGAAAAACAAGTGGTAGGACCTAGCATTGATAATTGTCTAGTAGACCTGGGAGTGTGTACTACCAGGTTGAAGGTATATGTCACTGATCTCGGGGCATATGACCTAATCATTGGAATGGATTGGTTAGAATCCCATCGATCTATGGTAGATTGTTTCACAAAAAGAGTGCTTTGTGTTGACGACGAAGGAAGACTGGTAGAGATCCAGGGTGTATGGCGAAAGGTGTCTCTACACTTTATCTCAACTATGAAGGTTAAAAGATGCATGAGGAAAGGGTGTCGACTTTATGTCATTGAAGCAGTGAATGAAAGGAAAGGACCCTCCTTAGATCAGTACCTAGTATTGTCATAGTTTAAAGATGTTTTTCCGAATGAGTTACCAGGGTTACCTCCTAAGAGGGAGCTTGATTTCACTATTGAGATAAAACCTAGTGCAGAACCAATTTCCAAGACTCCATATAGATGACAATGCCATAACTTTATGAGTTGCATATGCAGTTGAAAGAGCTACTCGACTTAGGGCTAATAAGGCCTAGTGTCTCACCTTGGGGTGCACCAGTAATCTTTGTGAAGAAGAAGGATGGTTCCTTACAACTGTGCATAGATTACAGGGACTTGAACCCTGCTACAGTGAAAAATAGGTACCCAATCCCATGAATAGATGATCTTTTTTATCAGATGAAAGGAGCAATGGTATTCTCAAAGATTGATTTGCGATCAGGGTATCACCAGTTAAGGATTAAGTAAGAAAATATTCCTAAAAATGCTTTTCGAACTCAGTTTGGGCATTACAATTTCGTGGTAGTACCTTTCGGATTAACCAATGCACCAACAATATTCATGAGCCTCCTGAATGGTGTATTCCGGAAGTACTTAGACCGGTTTGTGCAAGTCTTTCTAGATGATATCCTCATCTATTCCAAGAATGAAAGAGAACATGAGGAACACTTGCAAGTGGTGTTGTCCTGCCTTAGAGAGAACAAATTGTATGGTAACTTGTCGAAGTGTTCCTTCTTCCAGAAAGAAATTCACTATTTAGGTCATATGGTTTCCGGTGAAGGAATCTCTGTGGACCCAGAAAAGGTAAAGGCCATTATGGAATGGCCAGTTCCTAAAAATGCTCATGAGATAAGAAGCTTCATGGGGCTAGCAGGTTACTATCAGAGATTTGTGGAAGTGTTCTCTAAAATAGTGAAACTTATCACCACTTTGCAGCCCAAGGAGGTCAGGTATGAATGGACAAAAGAATGTGATAGTGCATTCATCGAGCTTAAAACATTACTAACTAGTGCACCAATTCTACAGGTGTTGGATATGGAAAAGGACTTCACAGTCTGCATGGATGCCTCAAAGAAAGGGTTGGGGGTCGTTCTAATGCAGGATGGAGGAGTGATAGCTTATGCGTCAAGGAAGTTGAAGAAACATGAGGAAATTTACGCTACTCATGATTTAGAGTTAGCAGCGGTAATGCTAGCTCTAAAACTTTGGAGGCACTATATAGTAGGGTGAAACTTTGACCTCAAAACAGACCATCAAAGTTTAAAACACCTCTTCACTCAAAGGGATCTTAATGCCAGGCAAAGGTAGTGGAGTGAGTTTATGAGTGAGTACGATTTTGGTATTTCATACATCAAGGGAAAAGAGAATGTGGTCATGGATGCCTTGAGTAGGAGGCCACATGTCTTCTCCTTGGGACCCTTAAAAGTCAATCTGAGGGAACGTGTGTTGATGCAACTCCATGGAGACAGTTGGAATATAAAGGTTACCTCAAACCTCCAAAGTGGGAGGCAATTAGATCCAAAGTATGAAGGATATAGTCTGGAAGCAGACGTACTATTAAGATATCAAGGAAGGATGTACATCCCTGAAAGTGGGGATATTCAAAGCATCATACTAAAGGAAGCCCATAGAGAACTTTATTGTGTGCATCCGGGTGTGAAGAAAATGTACACAGATATGGGGAAGCTTTTCTTCTGGGTAGGCATGAAGCGCGATGCAGTCCATTTCATCGCCAAATTTCTAGAGTGTCAACAAGTGAAGGCTGACCACCATCACCCGACAGGTCTCCTAAAACCACATGATGTTCCTATGTCCAAGTGGGAAGTCATTTCCATGAATTTTGTTGTGGGGTTGCCGCTCACATCTCATAGACACAATGCCATCCTTGTGATAGTTGATAAGTTGACCAAGAGTGCTCATTTTATTCCAGTTAGAGACACTTATGATGTCACTAATGTGGCACACGTGCTTATGAGTGAGGTCATCTATTTGCACGGGATACCTAAGAAGATCATTTCAGATAGGGACTCCAGATTCACTTCTAGGTTTTGGATAAGATTGCAGTCAGCGTTGGGGACTCAGTTGAACTTAAGCACAACTTATCATCCTAAAACAGATGCGAAAAATGAGAGAGTAAATCAAGTTATGGAAGACATGATTAGGATGTATGTTATGGATAATCAAACCCATTGGGAGAAGTACCTACCTTTGGTAGAGTTAGCCTACAATAACAGTTTTCATAGCTTGATCGGAATGCCACCCTACGAAGCTCTGTATGGAAGGCCATGCAGAGTGTCGTTGAGTTGGGAGAGGTTAGAAGACCGAGTAACAGTTGGGCTAGAATTGATTCAAGAGATGGAGGAATAGGTGATTCAGATTAGGTAGAGACTAAAGGAAGCACATGATAGACAAAAACTTTATGCGGATGCACACAAGACGGATAGAAGTTATAAAGTGGGAGATCAGGTTTTCATTCATATCAGGCCTAATAAGATTACCATTTGGTTCGGGAAGGGGACAAAGTTGTCACGTCAATTTATAGTACTGTTCAAAATCCAAGAGAAAATTGGACCCGTCGCCTATCGTCTCGTACTGCCACCCCACTTGCATAAAACTCATAATGTTTTTCATGTATCTATTTTATGTCATTATGTTGTTGATGAATCACATAAACTAAATTGGAAGGAATTGCAGGTATCGGATGTGGAAAATCTCACAGTAGAACCGTTACGCATATTGGACCGTAGAGTCTGACAACTCAGGAACCGTCTGGTAGACCAAGTTAAGGTCCAGTGGGACAAGTATAGTCTAGGATCTTCTACTTGGGAGGATGCCGAGACATTACGATGAGATTATCCCTCACTTTTTTGACCACCTCGAGAATCTATTTCTCGAAGGTTGGGAGTATGTAACACCACCTTTTGACTTAGACAGCTAGGATTACGTGAGGCCTAAACACCTTTATTTTCTATTCACAGTGAAACTATTAAATGATACACTTGAACTTTTAAGACATATGAACCTGTATGAATGTTTAAATGTAACTGAATAATGATGGATATGATGCAATATATTGTGAGAATGTAAATTTTATGAATGTTTAAATGTTATTGATGATGATGGATATGATGTGATCTACTATGTGAATGTAAATTCTATGAATGTTTAAATGTTATTGATGATGATGGATATGATGTGATATACTATGTGAATGAGAATCCTATGAAGGTTTAAATGCTATTTGAATGATGGATATGATGCGATCTATTATGTAAATGATAATTCTATGAATGGGTAATGTTAATTGACTTATGGGATATTATGAGATCTATTTCTAACTTGAAAATTTTGATGTTAAAGTTGTTGGTATGTGGATACCGAACTGAAACTAAGGTTGTATGCAATTACATGATGATAATGCATAAGATATGTATGAGTTTGTGTTACAGACTACTCTGCAGGTTATTGGGCTATGAAATAGCCAAGGGATAATGATGATGAAAGTGGATGTCATGACCACTTGCTGAGAAACAATATGGTATGAATCTTTGTATGTGAAATTATATTGGTTTGGATACATTGCTATGATATGTGGACCAATGCAGGATTTCAGGTGGTGAGAATGCCCAAAACTGAATAAACGATGAAAAAACTCCCAACAACATGGTGCTACTGTATATTCCATTATAGGGTGTGGACCCTAGTCCTGTTAGGAGGGGTGGAGGCATTTACCACCATGTATCCTCCGAAACCTAGAGTCATGGGAGGACGGTGTTAGTTCGCACTCCCCTAGACATGTGATGATGACTGTCAGTTGCCTATTGGGGAACCTTGGTCAAGATAGTGACACTTTTGCTTCTGGGTTCTATTTGGAGTTAGGTCAATATAGTTGACGCTCCAAGATAGTCCAGTAGAGGAAGGATAGGAATGGAATATGGAAGTAAGTTAGGGAGGAAGGATGAATAGAAATAGTTGAGAGTGTATGGAGATTTTCCTTATGGTGGAATTTATTTTTTTTCCTTCTGAAAAGAAAATGTATATATATGTATATTCATAATTACTTAACTAAACTACAATTGTCTAAATAAACATTGTTGAGCTAGATTATTGTAATTAAGGGATTTCACAAACATTGATTGGTTTATTATCTTTTATACAATGAATAAGTCTGGTTGAATGGATTGGATGCATACAAAAATTACTATAGAGGTGATAGTTATTGTTATTAGTACATGCACAAGACTTGTATGTACTAGCTACACATGCATTTCTTGTACATGTACACTATTATGTATGAGTTTTCTTGGCTTACCTACTGATAATTGTGGTTATTGAATATGAATGTGTGAACCATGTGTCTTTCCCTTGTATCTTAAAATACTTTAACTTCGGGACGAAGTTTCCTGAAGGGTGGATGTATGTAACAACCCTAGTTAAATAATTAATTTTCATAGTTAAATAATTGATTAAAGTGTATTAAGTTTAATTAATTAAATTAATTAATTGTCCTGAATTATTAATTGTTTAATGTATATTAATTAATTAATTAATTAATTAACTCATTAAATATTTGGGTAATGAATTTAAGTTTAATAAATTTTAATTTATTAAATGAAAACTTAACATATCGAATAATGGAACCATTAAGGTGGTTGGCATTGAATGGAGGGATAAGGTGGGTGAGTCTTAATGAAAGGAAGAGGCGGTGAATGGGGAAGGTTTGGGGCATTTTGGGAGGTATATTTTGGGGGAAGATTGGGAGATTGTATTACTGGTTTATGGCTAGCTGGAGAAGCTTGTTGTAGGAATGATATAGGGGACACCTATTGCTAGGATTTTTGGGCTCGGGGGCCAGGAATATTTACAGAATCCTGGAGCTAGGGAGATGGAGAGGCTTTGTTCCTAAGTGGATGGGTGGTTAGATGGTTTTGGGAAGATCATCAGGTAGAGTTGGAGAATTTGGGTAGAGCACCAGGCAGGGCTGGAGATCAATAGTAGCATCAGTTAGAGGTATGTGTTTTCATTTTTTTGTTGTGTTATATAATTTATTATGATATGTTCATAAATTTTATTTAAGCTGAATGGTTATATGTTGGTTATGAAATTGTGAAAATGTTAGGGTAGCATTTATTAAATCAATATATTTGTTTTGTTTTATAAGGCTCTGTTTGAAGAGACATTACATTGCTTGATTTACCTATGTCATTCCTTCAAGCTGATAAAGGTTCTCGATCCTATTTTCCTTCATGACTACTAATATTCCTTTGGACACCTTCAATACTCCACCTTGAGTTGTACACTTGTAACCAACATAATATAGAACTCCCAAACATATCAATTTATTTCTTTGTTTGGGAATATACCTTACATTTGTTAATGTTCCTACAAAACCATCAGGCATTTTAATCCAGATGCTACCAAGTCCAACAATTTTACAATAAAAATCATTTCCCATAAAAACAAAAACATCATCAATAGATTGGTAAGTTGAGAACCAATTTTTGTGAAGACACATGTGGTTGGACGTACTAGAATCTAACAACCAATGTTGATGTTGATGTGAAACATCAAAAGTAGACAATACCTCATGAACCATACCTAAACTGGAACCTGAACAAGTTTAAGCTACATTAGCTTCCTTTGCTTATTTTTTGGAGTCCTCCTTGGATGCATTCTATCTTGTCGAACAATCCTTCTTGAGATGCCCAGATTTTCCACACGACCATAATTTCTTCTTACTCTTGTTTCCTTTTGACTTAGACCTTGATGTACCCCTATGATTTTTCTATCTTTCTATATATTGACCTCTGACCACCATTGCTTCTGTTGTTGAAGTTTTTTTACTAAACCTTTTCCCCATCTCCTCAGAAAACAAAGCTCCCAGAACAGTGTCATAATCAATGGCATTTGTTGTGCTAAACCACATAGTTGTGACCAAATGATCCAAAGACTCATGCAACAAACACAATAGTGTAACCTCCTTGTCTTCATCTTCATATGTTACGTCCATATTAGATAATTGACAAATCAGAGTATTGAAAACATTCAAGTGATCATTAATTTCTATATCTTATTTCATCTGCAAGCTATACAACTTCCTCTTCAAGAAGATTATGTTCGTCAAGTTATTTTTCATATAAAAAGTCTCTAGTTTGGTCCACAAACCTTATGTTTTCACCTCTTCAACGATGTTAAACAACACTTCATCTTCTAGACAGAAACAAATGGTATTGAGGGCTCTTGCATCGAGATCTTCCCAGTACTCATCTTTCATGCTTGTCAATTTATTTTTCTTTCTAGCCAATTCATTTTGCAATCCTTGTTGTACAATTTGATCCTGCATCTTGAGCTTCCATAGCGCAAATCTATTCTTACCACCGAATTTCACCACCTCAAACTTAGAACTCTGCAATTTCGTCATTAGCAGAAAACTACAGAAGCCGCTACTTATATAAAACTTAACCTTTTAAAAAATTAAGTAATACTTTTATATTCCAGGTTACACCCCCAAAATATAACTTTTAATTTAAAAAACGGAAGGATTAATATAACACATATATTATACTTCCCATATATGATTTTAAAATATTATCCACCTCACCTTTAATTTAAAAACATCCTCTCACGCTCTTTAATAAATGTCATCCCCTTATTATTTATCATGCATAATAATACAAAACTTCAACCTCTTCTTTATATGACATGATTAATAAAACAAAACCCCCTTCACACCTTGACTTTTATACCATTGAATCTTTTTAAACCATGAAATTTTTTGTTTTCTTAAGAATGACGCTCCTGGGAGTGTTGAAAGGGAGCGCGAGTTTGAGAGATCAGTGCTCCTTTAGTGTATATAGGGGAGCGTTGATTTTCCAGTGCTCTGTGGTGCACAAACAATGTGCATCGATTTTGGGAAAATCACAATTTCTTAAGTTTGAGAGAGTCGATGCACCTCTAAAACTACCTAGGGAGTGCCAATGACCTGATACTCACTTAATCACTCCTTCTTGTGCTCACAATTTTCCTTGGCTCACCTGCGACACTTAGTCAGCCTCCTCTAATACAACTTGTTAGGAAGTAGAAGCAAAATAGAGGATCAACAAGCAAGATTAAACATGCATAAAACTAAGAACAACAATCACAGAATTGACATAGTTATTTATGTGGAAACCCAATGCGGGAAAAAACCATGGGCAATGATATTTGATATTCTTATTATTCAAGGGAGAATTACAATAGCGAACCTCAGGCATACAATCATCCTCTCCTCACACACAGTATTCTCTCTACACACCTTGCACTCTCACCTCAATGGGTATGATTGTATATATAATATCTATCACTCAGTTACACAAACTTATCATGAATCGATCACATAGTTAAACAAATAGTTCATAAATAGATTGCATGCATGCACATTCCTAACATAGTTGCATGCATGTGCATGTGAGCACATGTGAAATTCATTGGCATGTTTCCAACACTTAGCACAAAGTCTGCTAAGCAGTCATTCCTTGAAATAATTTCCAACGCACTCATTCCAATGCAAGCTTTATTTCTTTTAAAATATATTTTCAACACTAATCAATTTAAGTGTTTCACATAGGTACAAAAGGAATTTCAACAACCAATCGACTACCAGTTAAACTAAACCTGATCCATCCATCCATTGGATATAACAGTTGACTTGAAATATGGAAATGAGACCTAGGGTTTGATTTGTTATTTCAGAGGATAGATCAGAGGGATTTTCATACAAATGAGAGTCTCCAAAAAAAACATAGAGATCGTCGTTACCTCATCAACCAAAAAATATCGCCCTCTTCAAGCAACGATATTTTTCCAACAACGATCTCCCCCTTCAAACAAATATGTCCCTTGATCCGTCGGATCTTTTAATTACTTATGGTTGAGTTTTAATTTTGCATGCGTTAATTAACCATTTGAGAAACTTAGTGAAAGAATGAGGAAAGAGGAGTAATTATAACAACCATATATACATTTGCAAATCTGAAATGAAAGAATAAACAACAAACCATAACACGCAGATTGATAACGTAGTTCGACACAACTTTGCCTACGTCTCCGGGCCTTTTTCTCTGTGGGGGAGGCTTCTTTATTTATGTTCAAAATATCAAAAGTACATTGCTGCAATGCCAAATGGCTACAAGACTAATATGGTCATGTTCCTCCAGATCTCTAGAACCATGCAAAGAAAACGACACGCAAAACGGACGTCTGGAGCTCCCAGAAATGGTCCAACAGCGTCTCCTCCTCAAAAGCTTCTCTACATCAAAATGGCTTTGGCTTGGCTTCTCTTCAGCATAAATATGCTCTGAATTCCCCTCCTCATGGCCTCAAACAGGCCTGGGTTATATATATTGGAAGTTGTTTGCTCACCTCCAACTTCCTCCTAAAATTTAGGCTCCATAAATGCCCAATAACTCCCAAAAACGGAGAAAATACATTAAAAATAGGCTTAACAATAATTAAAACCCAAAAATTAGTTATAAAACCCACTTTATAACTATAATTGGGTGCTATCCCCCTTCGTTGGCGCGCCCCCTTTATTCCTGGTCATATGGGGCCTCCATATGGCCACTCGCCATGCGCTGGCCCCTTGACATTGGCTCGCTCCTGGTTCTGTTAGCGTTTTTCACAGGACCTCGGGCTAACGGTTACAACCGCGCGCTTTGTATGGATATGGCTCCAGGTCATATGGGCTGCCCGGAAACCAGGGGCTATCCCCTATCCACTACGCTCCTCGCGTCGTTACCTCCCGCTCCTGATCACAGTCAAGTGGTTGTGTGGTGTTGTTTTACGTCGAGGGCTGGGGCTAAGCCCCGACCCTTTTTGTCGCCGACTAAACCTTCGACCAAACGTAAATATTATTTTGGTCGTTATGTTAACAAGAACCACCATGGGGGCGGGCAGTTAGCCCAGCCCTGCCAGTCCACTGCCCAGTCTATAGGTCACAGGTTTGACCCCCGACGACATAACAAAGTTTTACCAAAACCAATAAACCAATCACGGGGTGCCACATGGCAACCCATGACTGGGCCACGTGGCACCTCTACAACCAACCACATCATGCCATGTGTCAACTGTCGATTGGCCCACGTGCCAGAGCCATACTGCCACGTCAACTTTCCACGTCATCCCTGTCATACTGCCCTTTCAGCCTGCCACATCACATGCTGACGTCACCCATGCCATGTGTCACCCTTACAGTGGTGACACATGTCACCTCAGGATAGGTCCAGCTGTACGCCCGTATGCCCAAATCTGCCTAACATCTGTCATCTCCTAGAGATTCCACGTGTTGCCTTCTGGGTTTTCCACATCACCTGTACAGACTGTACGGTCTGCACAGTCAACATGACACGTGGACTGTATGGACTGTATAGTCACCCCCTTTTTTTTACCTGTTTGTCTTTCCAAACAGAATGTGATATCTTCTCCATACGGAGTTTGTTTGAAAAAGTAAATATACCACCGAAATCAGGAAGACGAGACAAATGCAATGGCACTAGTTTCGTCACATTCCGAGCAATTTCATTTTTGAGCATTTTTCAAGCCCTGTCAGGCTTCTGGATCTGATTTTGGATCATGCCTCCCCACAATAAGACCTTTTGGTCCCCAAAAGGTTACTGACCAGTCAACAAGCTAGGGATAGGCCACCCGACTTTCTCTTTGTCTCTGAACTTTGTCTTGTGCACCTGTCTCATCAAGATCAACTATAACACAATCATGACAACTGACAGTATATTGTTAGCCATTTGAACCCTATTACATCTTACTAAAGCCACTATCATCCATGTAGAAAACATTGCTAATGACAGCATCAAAAAGACGACTGCAAATGAACTGATATATTTTAGATATCTGCACGACATGAACTTATCTTGAAGCAACTTATGATTGATTTTCCATTCAAAAACCATATTGTGTTCTTGCTTAAGATCAATTACTTCATTTGAAACAATTATTGGTTTGTTGCATGCTTGCATTGCATTCGTTAATTGTTCCCTTGTTTGAAGTGTTTTATTGTCTTTAACACGATGAGCATGAACCACATAATCATGACCTGCTTTAGTGAATTGATATTGATTCTTTGTCCTGTAGAAGATTTCCTTACGATCAAATAAGTATGGACTACCTAAAATCATTCCACATTCTCTTAATGACACAACATCACAAGTTACTTCATCCACATACTTAGATGAAATTGCAAATTTGATTGTGCACTGTTTTGTTATGTGCATTTGATGATGATTGCTTATCCATTTAAGTCTGTAAGGCTTATGATGAGTTTGTGTTTTTAATCCCAATTTCTTAACCAATTCTTCTGAGATTAGATTAGATTGAGATCCACTATCGATTAGTGTGTCTATCTTAGTGTGTCGCATGATTACCCTTATATGAAACAACTTGCTTCTACAATCAATCTCTTCACCATTCTTACCTGTCATACCAACCAATGAAATCTTTGACTCAACACCTGAATCTGATCCCAAGTCTGTGGGCTTTGATGTCGTTGCCACTGTTTGCGTTCCCTTCTTTTCTTTGAACCACTTTGGCCTCTTCTTGGGATGCAACTGCCAACATCTGTCCTCATCATGTTCCTCTTTCTTGCAATGCTTGCAAGAGGGATTTCCTTCCTTCTTTGA
>ML806182.1:180527-193898 GCA_009831015.1 Picea engelmannii
GTTTTAACAATGGCATTTCATGTTTATTCTTATGAACATTTTTCTTTCCACTAGATTTAGAACTTGAACTTGAAGAAGAAGGAGAAGAAGGAGGTGTTGATGGAGCTGAAGGAGGAATCTGAGGATGGTCCTCTTCCTCTTCAATTTTTCCCTTTGAAGAATCACCCAAGAATGGTTGCTTCTGTTCCAAGTAATCTTCGTACAAGACTTTCACCATCTCCGACATAGCAAGGAATGTTTTCCGGAACTCTTTCTCATCTTGCGAAATCCGTTCTTCCGATGCCATCTTCTCGCTATGAGAAGATCTTTTTCTCAACCCAATTAATGGATTCTTTGCAACAATCTCGCCTTCACCACATTGTATCTTTTCCCTGGTTAACATGCAACTCAAATCCAAACGTCAACTAGCTCTGATACCACTTGATCCGTCGGATCTTTTAATGACTTATGGTTGAGTTTTAATTTTGCATGCGTTAATTAACCATTTGAGAAACTTAGTGAAAGAATGAGGAAAGGAGAGGAATTATAACAGCCATATATACATTTGCAGATCTGAAATGAAAGAATAAACAACAAACCATAACATGCAGATTGATAACGGAGTTCGACACAACTTTGCCTACGTCTCTGAGCCTTTTTCTCTGTGGGGGAGGCTTCTTTATTTATGTTCAAAAGCTCAAAAGTACATTTCTGCAATGCCAAATGCTACAAGACTTATCTGATCATGTTCTTCTAGATCTCTAGAACCATGCAAAGAAAACGACACACAAAATGGACGTCCGGAGCTCCCAGAAATGGTTCGACAGCGTCTCCTCCTCAAAAGCTTCTCTGCATCAAAATGGCTTTGGCTTGACTTCTCTTCAGCATAACTCTGCTCTGAATGCCCCTCCTCATGGCCTTAAACAGGCCTGGGTTATATAGCTTGGAAGTTGGTTGCTCACCTCCAAATTCCTCCTAAAATTTAGGCTCCATAAATTCCCAATAACTCCCAAAAATGGAGAAAATACATTAAAAATAGGCTTAACAATAATTAAAACCCAAAAATTAGTTATAAAACCCACTTTATAACTATAATTGGGCACTAGCCCCCTTCATTGGCGTGCCCCATTTATTCCTGGTCATATGAGGCCTCCATATGGCCACGCGCCATGCGCTGGCCCCTTGCCATTGGCTTGCTCCTGGTTCTGTTAGCGTTTTTCACGGGACCTCGAGCTAACGGTTCCAACCGCGCGCTTTGTATGGATATGGCTCCGGGTCGTATGGGCCGCCCGGAAACCGGGGGCTATCGCCTATCCACTATGCTCCCCACGTCGTTACCTCCCGCTCCCGGTCACGATCGAGTGGTTGTGTGGTGTGGTTTTACGCCGAGGGTTGGGGCTAAGCCCCAACCCTTTTTTCTGCCGACTAAACCTTCGACCAAACTTAAATATTATTTCGGTCGTTATGTTAACAAGAACCACCATGGGGGCGGGCGGATAGCCCATCCCCGCCAGTCCACTGCCCATTCTATAGGTCGCGGGTTCGACCCCCGACGACATAACAAAGTTTTACCAAAACCAATAAACCAATCACGGGGTGCCATGTGGCAGCCCATGACTGGGCCACGTGGCACCTCTACAACCAACCACATCATGCCACGTGTCAACTTTCGATTGGCCCACATGCTAGAGCTGTACTGCCACATCAACTTGCCATGTCATCCCTGTTGTATTGCCCTGTCAGCCTGCCACGTCACCTACTGACGTCACCTGTGCCACGTGTCACCCTTACAGTGGTGACACGTGTCACCTCGGGATAGGTCCATCTGTACGCCCGTACACCCAAATATACCTGACACATGTCATCTCCTGGAGCTACCACATGTCACCTTATAGGTTTTCCATGTCACCTGTATGGACCGTACGGTCTGCACAGTTAGCATGACACGTGGACTATACAGACTGTACCGTCACCCCCTTTTTTTTACCTGTTTGGATTTTCGGACAGAACGTGATATCTTCTCCATACAGAGTCCGTTTGACAAAGTAAATATACCAACAGAATCAGGAAGACGAGACGGACGCAATGGCACTGGTTTCATCACATTCCGAGCACTTTCATTTTTGAGCATTTTTCAAGCCCTGTCAGGCTTCTGGATCCGATTTCGGATCATCCCTCTTCATGGAATATTATAGATTTGCAAAGGAATGACAACCATTAACTTAATTCTATAAATAGAGCTTAGTCTCATTCAAAGTTGCATAAAGAGGATTCAAAATCAATGAGAAATCACCAGCTTATATACTGAAGGATAATAATATGAGTTTCTACAAGTGAAATCTTCACTCTAACTTAATCCACTTACCTTCTTTTACAATTCACATAGAGTCATAATATGCTTGCATTCACATATGACACATAGGTTTTTATTTCTTAAAGATATTTCTACAGGATACAAAATTGTATAATGGTAAAAGATTCATTGAAAGAGAGAGTTTACTCCTTTATTTCCCGAGAATTTAACATGTAAAATTTGTATTCATATTCTCTCAAACTCTCCTTACTTCAACCCTCTTACATTTGAATTTACATAGGTATATAGAAACCATTATGCCTATCCAGATCCACAAAAATAGGATCTGCTAACTATGAATAGTAAATAGATTACGTATCCAATAATCCCACTAACTGTCTAATACAAACAAAGAGAGAGACTAGTTCTCTATAATTCGAATGTCATCACAAATGGATTGACAATCAATTACAATTACTGAAATGAAACTAACTCTTAACCTCAAGGAACCAACCCTTTGTGATAAGTGACCATGACTATTTGGAATTCATCCAACTTGAATTAGATGGATGCCCCTGCATCATACTCCCAAGGTTCAAATTGTTCATGTATTCATGTCCATGAGGTCTTCAACAGTGCTACCACTTTTTTGTAGTATTGTGATTTTCATCCAAGTTCAATCCTCAACTGGATGGTCTTTCCATTTGACCAAGCACTCAAAGTACTCTTTGCCTCTTGTTTTCTTATTCAACATTTTGTGTAAAATTTTCTCAGGTACTAAAGACTTTGTTGCTGGCAACTGTTTCTTCCAATGAACATCCTTCTCTTCTTCATTGTTTTCTGGTGTTTGAATTCCTTCACCTGCATGATAATGATATACGTCTACAACATTAAGGATAGGTGATATGCCTACATATTTTGGTAACTCTAATTCATATGCATTTGCTTAAAACTTTCTCATAATCTTGCATGGGAAAAAAAAATTCAACTTTACCTTGTTATATTCCCCTTTTGGAAATTTGCTCTTTCTCAGATGATATAACACCTAATATCCTACTTCAAAGTTCATCTCCCTTATCTTTATATCATCTCTACCTTTATACTTGAGACACTACTACATATGGGCGGATTATTCCACAAAAGTTTTCCACGTTTCCATTATTTTCATGTTTGTTTTAAATTGGACGAGATTTTCATCATTATTGCCACGAAAGTTCATCGCTATAGAGACGAGTATGTTGTTGGATTACTGAGAGGGGGGCTAAATCAATAATAGAGAAATTTAATCATTTTTAACCATATAATCCAAGTGTTATATCAATGTAGCAATATCATCCAATAACCTCAGAGTAAATAAGCAATAAAAAAATGAATAATCATACACATACATAGTACACCAGTTTTTTACGTGGAAACGCAATATGGGAGAAAACCATAGAATGATTTTTCTTGTATGTCTTGAAGAATTGCATTCATTGGAAGCACCAACTTCCTTTTTTTTTTAGTTACAACTGGAAGGAGGCTCCAACCTAAATCCCTCATCAATTACATCATCCAAATATGATTTCTAACTCTATAATAGAACCGGTGTATATGATCACATACCTGCAAACCTTCCTTAACAAGAGACTATCATTTCATCAAACTTTTCTTTAGTCTCACATGACTAGTTTTGGATTCGTCAACAAACCTAACTTGAAATAATCATAAATATGTACATGTAATGAATAAAGATATGAAACTGATACACAATGTTCCTTAGTGTGTTTTATGAACTTCATCGAGGTTTCACTAATTGGAGCCTCTCATAAAATGAGTTATAGCAGAAATGGCATACCTTGTTAAATTCTAGCTTATTCTAGAGAGTGACCTTGTAGATCGTGCCCCACACAGAATATTTTTTGAATAGATATGAAAATATTACACAACATACTAAATATAGTACTCTAACCAAAACATTTGGTCTTACTGAATTTGGATTTGTTATGAAGAAGTTATGACATTTTTACCCAAAACACTCATTTTAGACTAGTTTCAGGGCTAGCCACAAATCCTATTTTCCACGGAGTGTAACTCCAAAAATACAACAAACCACAAGATGAATTGTTTACCACAGATACTTGGATATGTTTCCTCAATGACCTATCAATTTCACGGTCTGAATCATTCTAGAAACAAATTTATTTCGAAAATGCTGAGATGACCTATAAATAACATACCTTAGAAAGCATCATCAAAATAATTTATCCTCCCTTGAATTCCGGCCTCCTTTTCTTCACCTTCCCTCTGAAATCCGGTTTGATATCCTTTGGTTACCTCAATCACCTATAGATATTCAATATGCTCAAGTGTGATGTAAAATGAGAGATCCTTGCCTCTTATTTATACTCTCCATATTCTAGGTCACTTAACTCTCCATAGTACATGTCATGCCATTTCTGGTGGTATGTGGAACGTCACATAACTCCTCACGGTTTGAGAGTTATGGACTTACAAAGTTGGAGGACCCTCATATGTTGGATTGAAGCCCCAAAAGGTCTAAGTAGTCAAATAGCTTGCAAAGAAGAAATTATCATTTAAATAATTATTTCTTCTTTGCAAGCTCTTTGATTTCTTTGATCTTTTGCGGCTTCAAGACAACATATGAGGGTCATCCAACTTCGTAAGGCCATAACTCTCAAACCGTGAGGAGTTATGTGACATTCCACATACCACCAGAAATGACATAACATGTACTATCCATATAGAATAGTATTACCTTCAAATATATTAAAACTCATACCATTATAAATGAAACAAACTTGGGTCCATTACCCAAACCTTTATGCTACTGGAATTCTATACTGGGATTTATTCAAGGGTTGAAATCAATGAAAACCAACCTTAATTAACAATCTCCCCCTTTGGAATTGATGGAAACACTCTGATGTAATATTGAAAATCATATCACCCATACTCCCCCTCAAAACATGCCTCTGTCCTCTGCATCTTTGTGACCATTTCTCCCTCTGGAACCATGCCTCTGTCCTCTGCATCTGATGAATCTCTCCCACTTTGTCATCAATGGAAAAGGTATCTTTCTATCCGGGGCTGCTCCCCCTGAATGAACTGCCCTCTTTATGGTGCTTCCTCATGTACATCTAACACATATAAGATAAGCATTCAAAAGCATTCATTGTGGAGTAGGAATAACTCCAAGTCTCTGGAAAAGTTACTTAAATGCTTCCCGTGGAAGTGGTTTTGTAAATATGTCTGCCACTTGTTCTTTTGTGCCCGCCCAAGTGCGGGGGGAATTCGGGGTTTCCGAAGCTGGGCCGCGGGCGAAACCGCCCAAGTGCGGGGGGGATTCGGGGTTTCCATAGAAAGTGATACTTTATTGGAATGTTCTTCATCTTGGAGTTCATCACCGAGTTCTTTGAGATACTGATGGAGCTTGTATTATCACAATAGATTGGAATGGACTCATCATACTCAACCTATATATATGTCAAATTTTGTTTCATCCAAAGAACCTGTGTACAACATGTTGTTGCTGCAATATACTCTACCTCGATTGTAGATAGAGATACTACTGATTGTTTCTTTCTTAGCCATGACACTAAACAATCAACCAAGTAGAAAGTTTCTCCACTAGTGCTTCATCGGTCATCAATACAACCTACCCAATCTGCATCTATGTAGGCAATAAGAGATAGATCCTTTCCTTTTGGATACCATAATCCAAACTCTTTTGTTCCTTTGAGATATCTGAAAATTATCTTCAATGCTAATACATGTGATTCCTTAGGTGATGCTTGAAATTGTGCCACCTATCCATCTACCTGCATTACATCTAGTTTGGATTCTTTCACATATAGTACGCTGCCAATCATTGACATGTATTTCCTCTGATCTATAGACTTTCAATTATCATCTTTTCTTAACTTGCAATTGGTTTGCATGGGAGTGATAATTGGTTTGCAATATTCCATTTCGAACCTCTTTAGTATTTCTCTAATATACTTGTTTTGAGAAATAAAAATTCCTTGGTTTCTTTGATGTATTTGAAGTCCCAAGAAGAAGGATAGTTCTCCAAGTAATGACATTTCAAATTCATTATGCATGTCCTTTGCAAATTTTTGTCTTAACCTGTCATCATCACTACCAAAAATAATATCATCAACATAAACTTCAATTAATAAAATATTACATTGACTTACCTTGAGGTAGAGGTTGTTGTCTGCACTTCCTTTTCTAAACCCTTCCTTCTGTAGATATTTATCTAGTCTAGAGTACCATGCTCTAGGAGTCTGTTTTAGACCATACAAGGCCTTCTTTAATTTTCACACATAGTCTGCATTCTCTGACAAATGAAATCCTTCTGGTTGTTCAATGTAGAATTATTCTTCAAGTTCCCCATTCAGAAAAATTGATTTTACATCCATCTGATACACTTTAATATTTTTGGAGCATGCATAAGCTAAAAGAAATCAGATTGCTTCCATTATGGAAACTGGGGTAAATGTTTCTTCAAATTTGATTCCTTCAACCTGTGCATATCATTTACATACCAATCTAGCTTTGTTCCTTGTAACCTGTCCATCTTCATTCAATTTATTTATGTATACCCACTTTTTGTCGATCACATTCTTATCCTTTGGTCTTGGAACCAATTACCAAGTGTCATTTTTCTCTATTTGATCCAATTATTCATCCATGGTTTTGTTACAAAATTCATCCTTGTTGGCCTCTTCAAAATAGGTTGGTTCAATTGTAGATGTGAGTGGTAGGTGTGTTTGTTCTGGTGAACAAATTCTTCTTCTAGTCTCAACTCTTGCGTCTTTGTTTCCGATAATTTGATCTAAAGGATGATTCTTCTGTACTCGTTTGCTAGGTGTATTTGGAGGAACTTGTTGAACTTGCTCTTCTTATTATGTCGTATTCTTTTCATCTTCCTCTTCTACTTCCTTTTCATCTTCTGCTTCTTCTTCAAAAAAAAATTCCATTGATTCATTTTCTTCTTCCTTTGATTCTGGTCTGCTTGTTTCATCAATTTTTACATTGATGCTTTCTACAACTTTGTTCAATCTCAGATTGTAACACTTGTATGCTTTCCTTATACTTGAGTAACCAACAAGTACTCCTTTGTCCACACAAGAGTCAAACATTCCCATTATTCCATCTTCTCTTTTGATGTAGCATTTGGTTCCAAAAACTATGAAGTGCTTCACATTTGTTGGTCTTCCTTTCCATAGCTAGTAGGGAGTTTTGTCAGTTTTGTTTCTAAGCATTACTCTGTTTTGAATGTGAGTTGTTATATGCACTATCTATGTCCAAAATATATCTGTCAATTTGGAATCCATTAACATTGTTTAAGACATTTCCTGTACTGTCTTGTTCTTTCTTTCAACAAATCCATTATGTTGAGGTGTCCTAGAAACAGAGAATTGCCTTTTTATTCCATGACTATTGCAATAGTCCATAAATTCCTTTGAAGTGAAATATTCTCCATTATCAGATCTCAAGCATTTGATTTTTGAATCCATTTCATTTGAAACCATTTCCTTGTAGATATTTAATTTTTCAAAAGCTTTTGACTTATTCTTGAGAAAACACACTATAGTCATTTTTGTATAATCATCAATTAATAACATAAAGCATTTATCACCTTTTAAACCCTTTGTTCTAGTTGGTCCAAATAGATCACTATGCACAATTTCCAGTGGTCTTGTCGTTGAATATTCCTTTGATTTGAATATGGTCTTTGTTTTATTTCCTTGTTGACAATGCTTGCACAAAGTTTTGGTTGGTTTCGTGATCCGGGGCATTTCTCTGACTGTTTCTCTTCTGCTGAATTTAACAAGGTTATCAAAATGTATGTGACCCATTCTTCTGTTCCATAGCCAAATTTCATCTTCCTTTCCTAGACAACACTTTTCATTTCAAATTTCACTTAATACATATATGTTTCGTGAAGTTCTCGTAGATGTAGCAATCAATTTTCCTAAACCTTCTTTTCTTATCTCGTACTTTTGTGAATCAAAAGTAACTTTATGACCTTGATCACACATTTGAATCACACTTAGAATATTATGCTTTATATCTTCTACTAGTAGAACATTTTATGCCTTGGTATTCTTGTTCCCAATTCTGACTGTGCCTTTTCCAATGATTTTCATTGAAACATCATTACCGAAGGAGAATGATCTGTCTCTTTCCTTTCGTAATTTAAGAAACCTGTCTCTATCACCTGTCATGTGTTTTGAACAACCATTGTCAACATACCAACCACGTTTCTTCTTCTTAGCTTGCAGAGAGAGTGTGAATTATTCATTGCTATACTAATCCTACTTTCTTATCCATGTCCTTTTCTGAGGTTCCCATTTGTGACTGTTGTTATTTTGTTGTGGTTCTCTAGGAGGGACTGTCATTCTGCAATCTTTTGCCATGTGTCCAAAATTGTTACATTTGTAACATTCCACTTTAGTTCTCAAAGATTCAAACCCGTGGTAACTTCTTCTCCGTGTTTCACTAGGCCTTCTTGGATAACCCCTTTTTGTATGAATTTCAAAGTTGTTTGTGTTCCTGTTGTTAGCTCTACAATTCACATCTTTATGTCCAAAATTATTACATGCATAACATAAACCAAAAAAGATAGTTTGATACCTGGGAGTTGAAGATCTTTTGAAAGGAGGTACTCTTGTAAATTCTTCTTCTTCATAAGGCCTATATTCCAGTTGTTGATTATGAAATATGAATCTTCTCGCTGGAGGAGTGTCCCTGTAATATTCCTTATAGATCTTCCTATCCCCCTTGATTGTTTCTGCATATCTTTTTGGATATGTTTCTTGTTCTGTTGTTTTGGAGATTGATCATTTTTCTGTCTGATTGTATCAAAGTTCGGACTTGTCATGATGAGATTTTTTACTGCTGATAATGTCATCCAAAACTTTTGAGTTGTTCTGCATATTTTTCTTTTGAAGATCCTTTCTTAATGTGACAATCTCTACTTCCAAATTTCCAATGATCTTGTCTTTTTCTTCTAGTTGTTCTTTGAGTATTTCTTCAATTCTTTTATCTTCTTCTATTTGAACCTTCAAATTTGTGATCATTTGTTCTAGTTCTTGAGTGTCTTCTTTCTTGTCTAGTTCTACTTGTAGTTTCTTGTTTTTCTTCTTTTCTCTTCTGATAAATTCTATGGCACACATTAATTCCTCTCGGTAGTCAACTTATGCCTCTTCAATTTCTTCTTCGACTTACTCATATTCATCTTCTACTTCTTCATATTCTTCTTTAGAGTCTTCATTATCAGATTCTTCTACTACCATGAATATAACTCTTTCTGTCTCACTATCACTGACTTCATCTTCATCTGATGATGAGATGTCTTCTTTGGTGCATAAGATTTTCTTGAAAACTTTCTTTGTGGTTCTTTTATCTTTATATGTTTTTTTGCATTTTCAGTAACCTTCATCATTTCCATTTTTATTATAAGGACATTTGTTAGCAAAATGACCAATACCGTGACAATTAAAACAAATTAAAGGAAGATTACCTCTATACCTACCCTCGGTTCACTTGTTCAGTCTTTTGACAAAGTTGGCCACTTCTTTATCATCTTCTGAGACGTCATTGTTGCTACTATGTTCTTCTTTTTATCTTCCCTTTTTCATTGACTTTTTGGATGCTTTGAAGGCTTCTTCTTTTATATCTGGATTTTCCTGTTCAGTTCTCATTTCATATGCTGTGAAGATTCCATGTAATGCATCCATACTTATTGAGTTTAGATCTGATCTTTCTTCTAGTGCTGATATCTTAGGGTCAAATCTCAAAGGAAGAGATCTTAGTACTTTTTGAACAGTTACAGATTCTTTTATTTCTTCTCCCAATCCTATGATTGCATTTACGCTTTCATCAACTCGTAAAAAATAAGATGCAATATTCTCATCTTCCTTCATCTTAATTTGTTCGAACTGACCTCTGTAAGTTTGAAACTTTGTTGCTTTGACTTTTGAATCTCCTTCATAAATATTTTGAAGTTTGTCCCAAATCTCTTTAGCGGATTTACAATGTACAACTTTGGTGAATATTGTTTCACTAAGACCATTTAGAAGTGCATTTTTGGCTTTGGAATTATTGTGACCGAGTTTCACTTCTTTGTCATTTGTTGGCAGAACTGCTGGTGCTATGTATCCATCTACAATTGATTGCCAAATTTCAAATCCCTGTGCCTGTATATATGTTTTCATCCTTATGCTCCAAAATGCATATTTTTTTCCATTGAACTATGGTATTCCATTTTTATACAATTTGTTTCTCTCCATGATCTACCTTTCATTGGTTAAACTAATTTCTGAAGGAACTCACTCGGATACCAAATCTTAGATTACTTAGAAGGGGGGTTAATCAGTAATAGAGCAATTTAATCATTTTTAACCATATAATCCAAGTGTTATATCAATGTAGTATTATCATCCAATAACTACAGAGTAAATAAGAAATGAACAAATGAAAAATTATACACATACACAATACACCAGTGTTTTACGTGGAGACCCAAACCGGGAGAAAACCACATAATTATTTTTCTTATATGTCTTGAAGAATTACATTCATTGGAAGCACCAAATTTCTTTGTTTTCCAATTGTAACTGGAAAGAGGCTCCAACCAAAATCCCTCATCAATTTCATCATCCAAATATGATTTCTAACTCTGTAATAGACCTGGTGTATATGATCACATGCCTGCAAATCTATTCCTTAACAAGATATGTAATGTCCCCAAGGCCGAGCCCTTTATAAACCTGATGTATGAAACGAATTGTACATATGTGTTATAGGCTGGTGAGCCGAGTTCCTATAAGCTATAGGCTTATGTGTTTGTTAGGCCAGGGAGCCTAAGTGTTGAAGGCCAGGAGCCTGTTGTTGTACTTGTATGTATGCAGAATATTTAATAAAATATAAACACCGCCAGGTGCAGACCGACCACGATGAATGAGTGAAGGGGGACTGAGCATCCACAGAATGGGCAAGGGATTAGGGGCTGAAAGGTGGGAAAAGGGGCTGAGTGCTAAGCCTAGGTGCTTAAGCCTGGGAAATAATATTTTAAATATTATTTTAAAAAGAGACATGTGCATTTCTGTTTATCCTAAGTTCCTGGAAAGGGAGGGAATGTGAAAAGGGGATGCACGCTGTGGTACGCATGGAGTTCCAAGGGTGACAAGTGTCAACCCTGGTGCATGCAAATAAAAGAAACGAACTAAGTCGTGAGGGGCTCGCTCATCCATTTTCGAACCGGAACCTCTGAGCGTAGAACCGGTACGACCTCTGCCAGATTACATGGTTCATCTCTGAAAGCCGTAAAGCCTGTGTTTGTTCTGCAAAAATTACGTGTACGCCCCCTGTTCTGAGAGCCGAGAAGATGGTGTCCATCTGAAAAGCCAGTTCACTCTTTACCCATTAGAAACCAGGGAGTCTGTGTAATTTCCTACGTGGATTGTTATCACGCGTTCCCAGAGCCAACACCCTGAGACCTTGCCGCCATTGCTAAATCTTGTGTATGACCTCTCTCCATGTGAGGGAGGTGGTGGATGTTGGAGGAGGCAAGTTGTCAGGCCTGCGAGCAACTCTTTCCAGGTGAAAGAGTTTGTTGGGAAGTGTTTTCTTCCGGAGAGTGTCCAACACCAGCTACGGGCTCTGAGACTTCCTGATCCGACCTGTTGTCGAGACCCAGAAGGGGAGGTTAGCACCGATGGACTGTGCGTGTGAAGGTGTATACTCCCGGGCGGAACAGGCATGTGGGGAATGAGGGTCTAGTAGTAGTGGGCGTAGGATGGCATCTTTGGGAAGAATCCTTCTAGATATTTCTGTGATGTCTTCCCTGTGATCTCAGTCTAGCCTAGGATTCCTTTCCTTGGGGTGGAGCTCGGTCCCAGCTCGGGGGTGATCCACTGTTGAGCTGATGAATAGTGTGGTCTAAGGCTGGGAGGTTCGTGGAAGGCCTGCACTTGGTTGGTGAATGCTACAGCAGATAAAAGATAAGTAATCTGAGTTATGTTTTAACACATTTGACATCACTGTGTTGTTTTGTATCATGTTTTTCGCTGTGTAAATGAATTAATGATGAATGCTATGGGACATTTAATTATAGCAGTACCCATATATTTTACTCTGAGTTGTTAAGTGTGTTTAATTCTGGTTAAATGCATTTGTTTTTTAAATCCATGTAATGAATGGTAAATCGAGAGGTTTGTGTGAACCTGGGTAGTGAAAGGTACACTACAAATTGGTATCAGAGCAATTGGCACGCTACAAATTGGTATCAGAGCCAAGGTTTCGACACTGAGCCTAGATGGGCCAGTAGAGCGGTCTTTGGACCGAAAATGTGAGGAGAAATTGGGCCTGGAATGGCCAATTTCGGATGTTAGTTTGTTACAGTGCGTCAAGTAGTTGCTTGACCACGCTTATAAGCTCAGGAGGTTTAGAGGTGCTGTGAAACTACCGCTGGTATGGTCTACGACCATAGGAAGACAGTTTTCTACACTGATGGTGTGAGACCCATCGGATCTGTTCGGGAGAGAAGACAAACCCTTGCAACCGCCAGATCTGGGGAACGTGCATGAGGTTTAAAACCTCTTGATATTACACAGGAGTTTAAACTCAGGAGGAGCGTGAGTCGTCAGATCCCTACGGGATTAACCTCCAACCGTTTGAGTTGACGAAAGTCGCGCAGGACTTAAGTCCTCATGGGTAGAGGAGAAGTCTCGAAGAGGCGTCGGGATATTCGAACTAAAGAGAATCAAGACCTAGTAATTCCCGAAAACCCAACAAAAGCGTATGACTGTGGTCATATGAACGTAGGTCACATGGACCTGACTTGACCATGATGTGTTAAAGCTAAAGGCGCATCGGATATCGGGCATCGGGATATCGTAGAATCCGAAGGAAAACGTTTCAAGCACGAGAAAATCGCGATACGCGAATTCCCGATAAGGCTTAGGTGCGTGGGGGCCACACTAACTGTCAGGAGGACAGGTGGCAGATTCATAGCAATATGAGAAAGGATTGTTGACGAGTCAACGACTGGGACCCATCGGAGATCCCGTGAGCGTATGAGCATG
>ML806182.1:203887-238437 GCA_009831015.1 Picea engelmannii
TTCCCTGAAATTGGGAAGTTGCGCCAAGTTGGCAGCAAGATTTTGTGGGCCATTTGAGATCCTGGAAAGGATCGGGCTAGTTGCATACATGCTTGCATTACCTGCATCTATGACTATACATAATGTGTTTCATGTTTCACTGCTTAAGAATATGTACCTGATGCTAATCATGTTATCGATTGGAATGTGATTCAGGTGGAACCAGAAGGTGTCCTGCAAGTGCATCCTGTGTGCATATTGGATAGGAAAAGCAAAAAGCTCTGGAATCGAGCTATAGAGCTTGTAAAGGTCCAGTGGACCTGGTACAGTCCTGAGGAAGCGACATGGGAGCATGCAGACATTATGCGGGTAGAGTACCCGCAACTTTTTGAAGATTTTGAAAGGCTTGCAGAGACAGTGTAAGTTGCACTGAGGACAGTGCAAAAATAAGGGAGGGGGATTGTAATCTCCCCAAGGTCGAGCCCTTTATAAACCTGATGTATGAAACGAATTGTACATATGTGTTATAGGCTGGTGAGCCAAGTTCCTATAAGCTGTAGGCTTATGTGTTTTTTAGGCTAGGGAGCCTAAGTGTTGAAGGCCAGGAGCCTGCTGTTGTACTTGTATGTATGCAGAATATTTAATAAAATATAAACACCGCCAGGTGCAGACCGACCACGATGAATGAGTGAAGGGGGACTGAGCATCCACATAATGGGCAAGGGATTAGGGGCTGAAAGGTGGGAAAAGGGGCTGAGTGCTAAGCCTAGGGGCTTAAGCCTGGGAAATAATATTTTAAATATTATTTTCAAAAGAGACATGTGCATTTCTGTTTATCCTAAGTTCCTGGCAAGGGAGGGAATGTGCAAAGGGGATGCACACTGTGGTATGCATGAAGTTCCCAGGGTGACAAGTGTCAACCCTGGTGCATGCAAATAAAAGAAACGAACTAAGTCGTGAGGGGCTCGCTCATCCATTTTCGAACCGGAACCTCTGAGCGTAGAACCGGTACGACCTCTGCCAGATTACATGGTTCATCTTTGAAAGCCGTAAAGACTGTGTTTGTTCTGCAAAAATTACGTGTACGCCCCCTGTTCTGAGAGCCGAGAAGATGGTGTCCGTCTGAAAAGCCAGTTCACTCTTTACCCGTTAGAAACCAGGGAGTATGTGTAATTTCCTGCGTGGATTGTTATCATGCGTTCCCAGAACCAACACCCTGAGACCTTGCCGCCATTGCTAAAGCTTGTGTATTACCTCTCTCCATGTGAGGGAGGTGGTGGATGTTGGAAGAGGCAGGTTGTCAGGCCTGCGAGCAACTCTTTCCAAGTGAAAGAGTTTGCTGGGAAGTGTTTTCTTCCAGAGAGTGTCCAGCACCAGCTACGGGCTCTGAGACTTCCTAATCCGGCCTGTTGCCGAGACCCAGAAGGGGAGGTTAGCACCGATGGACTGTGCGTGTGAAGGTGTATACTCCCGGGCGGAAGAGGCATGTGGGGAATGAGGGTCTAGTAGTAGTGGGCGTAAGATGGCATCTTTGGGAAGAATCCTTCTAGATATTTATGTGATGTCTTCCCTGTGATCTCAGCCTAGCCTAGGATTCCTTTCCTTGGGGTGGAGCTCGGTCCCAGCTCGGGGGTGATCCACTGTTGAGCTGATGAACAGTGTGGTCTAAGGCTGGGAGGTTCGTGGAAGGCCTGCACTTGGTTGGTGAATGCTACAACAGATAAAAGATAAGTAATCTGAGTTATGTTTTAACACATTTGACATGACTTTGTTGTTTTGTATCATGTTTTCCGCTGTGTAAATGAATTAATGATGAATGCTATGGGACATTTAATTATAGCAGTACCCATATATTTTACTCTGAGTTGTTAAGTGTTTTTAATTCTGGTTAAATGCATTTGTTTTTTAAATCCATGTAATGAATGGTAAATCGAGAGGTTTGTGTGAACCTGGGTAGTGAAAGGTACACTACAAATTGGTATCAGAGCAACTGGCACGCTACAAGATACTATCATTTTGATCAAACTTTTCTTTAGTCTCACATGACTAGTTTTGGATTAGTCAACAACCCTAACTTGAAATAATCATAACTATGTACCTGTAATGAATAAACATCTGAAATGGATACCAAATATTCTTTAGTGTGTTTTATGCAATTCCTTCAAGTTTCACTACTTGGAACCTCTCAGAAAAGGAGTTATAGAAAAAATGACATACCTTGTTGAATTCTGACTTATTCTAGAGAGCGACCTTGTAGAGAGTTCCCCGCACAAAATATTTGTTGAATCGATATGAAAATGTTACACAACATACTAAATACTATACTCTAACGAAAAAATTTGGTCTTATTGAATTTGGATATGTTATGAAGAAGTTATGATGTTTTTACCCGGAACACATGTTTTAGACTAGTTTCAGGACTAGACACAAACCCTGTTTTCCACAGAGTGTAACTTCCAAAATACAAAGACCGACAAACTGAATTTTTTACCACAGATACTTCGATATGTTTCCTCAATGTTCTATCAATTTTAGGGTTTGAATCATTCTATAAAAAACTTTATTGTGAAAATGGTGAGATGACCTGTAAATAACATAGCTTAGAAAGCATCATCAAAATAATTTATCCTGCCTTGAATTCCGTCCTTGTTTTCTTCACCTTCCCTCTAAAATTAGGTTTGATATCCTTTGGTTACCTCAATAACCTATAGATATTCAATATTTTCAAGTTTTATGTAAAATGAGAGAGCCTTGCCTCTTATTTATACTCTCCATCTTCTAGGTCACTTAACCTATTTCTAGGTCAGTTAACCCATTTATAGGTCACTTAACCTATTTTCCTCATTTTTAGGGTTAACCACTTTCCATAATTAGAAATTTCTCCATTACTTTCTCATTTAAATATTCCTCCTTGACTTTGTCACCTCACTTTATCATTTAAATAATCTTCTTTGATTTTGTCACTTCACTTTATTATTTAAATAATTCTTCTTGATTTTGTCACTTTACTTTATGATTTAAATAATAATTTCTTATTTGCAATATCTTTGACTTCTTTGACCTTTTGGGGCTTCAAGCCAACATATGAGGGTCCTCCAACTACATAAGGCCATAACTCTCAAACGGTGAGGAGTTATGTGACGTTCCACATACCACCAGAAATGGCATGACATGCACGATCCATATAGAATAGTATTACCTTCAAATATATTAAAACTCATACCATTATACATGAAACAACCTTGGGTCCATTACCCATGTAACATCCCACTCTTTCCCGCACTGGGTGAACTTATTCTTTGAGGACACTTGCTTGCAAGTGATCCAGATTATTATACTATTGGGCATTTGATTATGATTATGAGGCATTATGGATATGATGACATGTTATTTTTTTGTATTGACATAGACAGGTGCTATTGACTCGGTTCTCCTGAGTGTGCAGGAATTTGGACCTTGAGGATGCAGAGGCATTGATCAAACCCTTGGAATCTGGATCGAGTTAGGGAGTGGACTATTAGGGTTTGATTGTTGTAGATATGACATATGTACATCTGATTAGATGTTATGATGATTGATTATTATTGCTAACATGATTTTTTGATGATGCAGGCTGGCGATAGCTTGTCGAACAGACTCACATGTGGAGTAGAGGGGTCACGCATGACAACTAGAGATCTGAGGGAGAGGTGTGGATATCAGCCCTACCATAGCCTACTAGCACTCTCGTTGTGGCTCAAACTGTAGTTTAATGATTACCTAGTTCGAGAATACCCACGATGCCATGAGGGTAGACTATGATAGTCACGCACGATGATTCTAAGGGGCCTGCAATAAGGCAGGGGTGCTATTCCTTAGAGGCCCTTAGTCTCCCAAAATATCACTCGACCAAGTATTGACTCCAGGGGTTTTGATGTCTACCAAGTCAGTCAAGAGGCGAGTGACACCCTTGGAGTACATAGTGTGTCCTGAGGGGCACGTCGCACAAGGAAAATGAAAAGAGGTGAGTGGCACCCTTGGAGCACGTAGTGCGTTTTGAAGGGCACATCGCACAAGGAAAACAAAAAAAGGTGAGTGGCACCTTTGTAGCACCTAGTGCGTCCTGAAGGGAATGTTGCAATTTCAACGGGTAAGTGAATAATCTTAGTCGACCTTAAAATGAATGACATGATAAGTAAGATTTAAAAAAAAAAACAAACAATTTACCTAATAAAAATATCACCCAGCTTAGGAAATTAAAATCTAGGTCTAAGTGATACTTGTGGTAAAAAAATAATATAATCATAATTAAACATGTGACGAGAAGGGCATAAGAAATTGAATTAATTTATTAAATTCAAATTATATTGAGGGATTAAAATTTTATAGGGGAATTGATTGTTTTTCTACATATGTTAATTAAAATTTATTAATTAAAAAGAAAAAGGGGTGAAAAGTAATTTTTCTACACTTGCTAATTTGAGTTTTAGATAAAAAAGGAAAAGAGGGAAACTTAAAAGAAATAGGAAACTAAGGGAAAAGAGGGAAATGTAAAGAAAAAGGGAAACATAAGGAAAAACAAGAATGACTAACTTAGTAAGGAATCTTGCTTTTAAGAACTTTCTAAATATGAACTCAACTAGGAATTTAGTAAGGGTGTAAGTCATTTAAAATGTGTAAGCGAATATGGGGACACCAAGGAGCGATTTTATGAAGGTTTTTAGGTGGGTGAGGGAAATAGGAATAATTAAATAATTAATGAAATTAATTTTTGGTGCAACTAGGGGGATGGGTGACATGTGTACGGGGGATTTTTTTCTGAATTAAATTAATGAAAAGTAAATTAAATGGGAATTTGGGAAAGAAAGCACTTGGAAACTCTATAAAAAGGATGGAGTAGGGGGAGTATGGATCATAGATTTTATGCGTAACATTACGCTGCAGAATTTGTTTCTTGACTGACTTATCTTGTGGGAGTTGGGATACCCAGCTCGGGTAACGAGTGGTAGCTTGACCTTAAGAGGTGATATAGTTGCTAGTTGTTCATTGGTTTGGTGTGTGTGACCCATTTGTGGCTTGGGGGGCTTAAGGGGAAGAAGAGTACCCCTAGCATTGGCTGGGAGGTACTGATCAAGTCACATCGGTCGGCAAGCGGGAGTTGGACAGAGCATGCGGGACAATGACTCAGAGCTATCACCTTAGGCTACAGTACACCTGCATTTATTTTGAATGGTAGATAAATATTGTTCTCGCGCTTTCATTTCTGTACTTTTAATTGTGTAAATAAAAGTGTTTTACTCATAATTTTTAATTGATAACTTAAAGTCATCATAGCTTTACGCTCACTGCATTGAATTTATTTCCTTGGCAACCGATCCCTGATTGCTATGTCTGTTCTATTTTGTTTTATTGATTTTTATGAAGAGATTGTGCCTTATCTTTCGTCCTCATCCCATGTCATTAGTCCACTCCTGAGAAGTCGGCCAAGAGATGAATCGATGGTCATCACTTCAATGCATATCGACCTATATATTCTAATGCTCCGCTTTTCTGTGTGTGGATGATGAGCGAATGATGTTTTTGCCCAGTTGTCTACCCTGGTTGATTGTTCCTGGTTGAATGATTGTCTTGTGCCTTCTTGCAATTGAATAGCTTTGCGATGGTTTATCTTTTCTCTTTGTGATCAGCTTGTTACCTTCCATGTTTTTATATCCCCTATACAATTTAATATATTTTGAAGGCGAATTTACCTTACGTTTTTACATATCTCGCTTGCGATTTTCCCTCTGTAATTTAATATATTTGAAGGTGAACTTACCTTACGTTTTAACATATCTGGCCTGCAATTTTCCCTTTGCAAATTTAATATATTTGAAGAAGAATTTAGCTTTCATTTTTGCACTTCAACCACAAGAATTTACATAGCGGTTGCAACTTACACAGCCTGTGTTTCGTAGGAAGGGATATGTCTATGTTTTTTAATTATATTCTTCATTTCTGTTTAAATGTTTCCCAACCCCTTTTTGGCTATCATTGTAATGTAATCACAGTTGGGTAATTAATATCACAAATATGCGATTTTATAATTAATAATGTGATTTTAATAATGTTATCACATATATGCGATTTTAATAATGCTATCACAGATATGTGATTTTTAAATTAATAATGCTATCATAGTTATATTGTGATTTTATGATGTTATATTGTGATTTCACACACAACCTTACCACTTTCCACTCATCCTTGTCATAACTCGCTCAACGATACCACCATTGCCTTCCTTAGTTTTAGCGATAGCGTTGGATGTATGAAGCATGCCAGAGATTTTTAATTTTAGAAACAATGATTACATGTAATGGTATCACCTGCGTTTTAATGGGAGTCAACCCTTACCTGCGTCTTTTAAGAACACCGATGGATAGAAAAATTCATTATATCTGACTGCTTTTTAACATTAATTGACAGTGAATTTATATCTGACTGTGTTTTAACATTCATTGACAGTGAATTTATGTCTGACTGTGTTTTAACATTAATTGACAATGAATTTATATCTGACTTTGTTTTAACATTAATTAACAGTGAATTTATATCAATGACAATGATTTATATGACTAAGTTTTATTACATATTGACTGGAAGATTTATTATATTGGCGCAATAAATAACATTGTGGTTGTGGATAAATAAGCATTTGTTATGAAAACCAATATAATTGATTTATTCCCTTATATAGACAACAGTCTCATGTGTTTTTATATTTGTCAAGTTGACCAATAGATTTATCAGAAGGCTTAAGTTGGAAAACAATTATAAATGTATATAAGCAGCGTATATCTCTTATAAAATATCGATTATTAATTTAGACAACAATGTCGACCATTTTAGACTTGTTAGAACATAGACTGGTTAAATTAGACTTGTGAATTTAGAAAACAATGTCGAGTATTTTATAAGCAACATAGATCAGTAGTTCACTTACTTTAATGGACAGTGTGTAATTGTTGATCAATGTATTTTTATTTTGTTAAGTGCCTAACTTAGTTCACCTTATGATAACTTCTATGACCATAGTATCTTGGTAACACTTCACTCCTTCGCACTTAAACATATTTATAAACAGTTAATGGGTTGGTTTGTTGGTGAAGTCATGTAATAGCTTGCATTTTTTTCTTTTTCTTTTTGAAGGATGTCTTCTTGCACCTTGTTGACTTGTTACTTGGGGGTGTGGGTGTAGTCTTCTTGTCATTTATTTCGGCTCCTAGCACGTTGGATTTATCTTGAATACTTGGTCCAGATAGGTTATGTTTCTCCAGGGTTATTGTTGCACCTGTCACCTGGGGACGACATGATTCCCGATGAGGGGATCATGACGTGCCCTATTGGATAGAGGAGAATGATAACGTGATCGAAGTCTGTGCTTCCCTTTGTGGGTGTTGTTGATCATTGTAAATTTGTTGTTGGCGCTTAGGTTGTAATGCCTTCTTGTATTGGGTTTGCACGCCGTAGAGGTTCTAGTTATTGGTCATCGAGAACATTATGTCAGGATTGTGGATGTTGTCCCTTAGCCTGTAGGAATTGTCGTGTTTGTTTCGGGCGGGTAGTCATTTCTATCTGTCCTTGATTTCCACATGTTTCGCCCAATTTCTCGATGTGCTAATGTGTCAGTCATCCTTATTTGTTTCCTGATCTACATGCATGGTGTTCAACGTCTAGTTGCGTGGTTTAACTGTAATCATTGTTTTCGTCATGTTTAATAATAATAATAATAATAATAATAAAAATAAAAATCCTTCGTGTGGCATCACGGGTAGTCGTAATGAAGGGGTTGTCACATATGGTATCAGAGTGGGTTCAAACCACGACTTGGGATCACTACGGCTTACGTTGATGTGATATTTATTATAATGTTGCTAATTAACTTTACTTGTATTCATGCAGGTAATCATGGTTAGAGGATGTCGTGGAGGCATACGACAGGGTTCTAGGGGAGGAGGGGCGATGCCCCTAGTAGCATCCATGCCTGAGGGGTCTAGCCCTCAGGGAGACGAATAAGTGGTCGGGAAGGAGAAAATAGTGGTGGGTGATGTGGTTGGGCTGATGAGGTAATTTCAGCGGATGTCTGAGGCACTGATTAGTTGTTTGGATGGATATGAGGCTAGGGTGTCGACACCCTTTGAGGTTCCACCACACACTCTGGTCAGTACCGGTAGCATTCACCGTGAACTCAAGAAGGTCAAATTTCCTGAGTTATTTGGTGCCCCGGATGGCGCAGCCGTCGAGGCATGGTTGGAGAATATGGCGATGTGATTTGCACTTCACGACTATACTTCCAACATGAAGGTCTGCACGATAATATTTCAACTGAAGGGGAGCGCTCTTCTATGGTAGAAGATGCTCCTGCCACAATTGAACATGGCCATCGAAGATGTGTCATGGGAACTATTCGAGGAACAATTATGAGAGAGGTACCTATCAGAGGAATTCATTGAGCATCATCTCAATGAGTTAAATGCCTTGAGACAAGGTGGTTGTACGGTGCTCGAGTACGAGGTCTATTTTATGGAGTTTCTCTAGTATGCTCCACATCTTAATGCTAATAAAATTAAGGTCAACAGGTTCTTGCTTGGCCTTAATGTTAGCATGCGTGAAAAGGTTAGGATTTTGATACCTCAGACCTTGCATGATGTCATCCAGAAGGCCCTCCTAGCAGAGGAGGAGGTTATCAGTGGGGGTCAAAGAAGGAATCTAGCGATACCAGCAGAGAAGGTTTCATATGGTGCGCAGCAGCATTAGACACCAACCAAACATACGCCAGGATATTGTGGCTTCCAGAGAGGATCCACTTTCACTATACCTCAACAACCATCACCTCAGTAGAGGACTCCTTATCGGGAACCACAACATCAGTAGCATCATCGACCATAGAAACAACAACTTAGGCCTATTTAGCAGAACATACCAGGATTCCAGGGTGGTGGGCCGTCAGCTTCTACTTCGAGTACCAGGAGTACTCAACCGAAGAATGGGTGTTGGAAATGTGGAGAGCCACACTACCAACGTGACTGCCTATTTGAGAAGAGTTGATCATCTGCATCAGACGGACCCACTACCGTGGGAGAGTTGGGAAAGGCCCATCAGATTCATACAGTGGTGACTAACCGCTAGGCAGAGCACCAGTCGACTATGATCGAGACGTCAGGTAACGTTGTTGACTAGAACCTTAGTATTTTGATAGATCCTGGTGCTACCGGGAGTTTCATTTATGGTGCAATGATAAAATGGATTAAGGTAAAGGAAGTCAAAGAGGATGAGTTTATCTTTGTAGAGATGGATTTGGTAGCCAAATAGAAGGTTGGAGGAAAGGTTATGGGTTGTACCCTTAACTTGGGAGAGTTTGACACCAGGACCAACCTATACGTCACAATATTAGGATCTTATGATGTCATGATTGATATGGACTAGTTGGAATCACATGAGGAGATACTCAACTGTAAGATGAAACGGTTGATATTGGTCAATGATGAGGGACAGAGATGCTTGATTGTAGGTCAGAACTAAGGAGTTTCCCTTAGGTTCATCTCTTCCTTGCAGTTATGGAAGAGCATGCGCAAGGGGTGTAAAATTTATGCGATCCTTGCGTTAAACGAAAAGGGAGTAGTGGAAGGTCTATAACACCTTCTGGTGGTGAAAGAGTTTGCAGACGTCTTCTTGGAGGAGTTACTTGGGATGTCGTCGGAGATGGAATTGGAGTTTACCATAGACCTAAAACCGTGGACTGAACCAATAGCGAGAATGCCTTATTGTATGTCAACCCCAGATTTACAGGAGTTGAGAATGCAACTGAAGGATTTGTTGGACCTGGGACTTACACATACATGTGTGTCACCGTGGGGTCTACCTATTATTTTCATACGAAATAAGGATGGCTCTTAAAGACTCTGCATTGACTACCATCAATTGAACAAGGAAACTATCAAGAATCAATTTTCGTTGCCGAGGATTGATGATTTGTTTGATCAAATGAAGGGTGCGATGGTGTTTTCAAAGATCAACTTAAGATTAGGGTATCACCAATTAAGGATCAATGAGGATGAAGTCCCTAATACCGCCTTTAAAATGAGGTTTTAACATTACGAGTTTAGTGTTTTACCATTTGGACTGACGAACGTCGCATGGGTATTTATGAGTTTGATGAATAGGGTGTTCCGCAAATACTTGGACAAGTTTGTCCAAGTATTCATTAATGATATTTTGATTTACTCTAAAATGATGGAGGAGCATGATGAGCACTTGCGCTTGGTGCTACAGTGTCTGCGAGAGAACAAATTGTAAGGGAAATTGTTGAAATGCTTGTTTTACTAGTCAAAGATTCACTACTTAGGGCATGTCATCTCCGACGAAGGTATCATCATGGATCCAAAAACGTTCGAGGCTATTATGGAATGTCTTGCACCAACGAATGTCCCATAAGTGCATAACTTCATGGGTTTAGCAGGATATTATCGAGGTTTCATCGAGGTATTTTCGAAGATAGCAAATCCGATCATGGAATTGCAAAAGAAGAACAAGAAGTTTGTTTGGACCGAGAAATGCACGGAATCATTTCAGAGGCTCAAAGAGTTATTGACAACAACACCGATATTGAAGGTCCCTAACATGGAAACGAACTTCTTTGTATGTACTGATGCATCCAAGGAAGGCTTAGGAAGAGTCTTGGTGCAATATGGTCGATTGATCTCTTACATCTCGAGAAAATTGAGAAGGCATGAGGAGAACTATGTGACGCATGATTTGGAGTTGTTAGCCATTGTTTATGCCTTGAAGGTTTGGAGACACTACCTTATTGGACAAAAAATTGAACTAAAAATGGACCACTGTGGACTACAAAAAATCTTTACGCAAAACAACCTAAACGCACGACAACAACATTGGTCAGAATTGCTTAGTGAGTACAATTTCGAGATTACTTACATAAAGGGAACAATGAATCTAGTGGTGGATGTATTGCGTCAGAGACCATGCATCTTTTCGGTGTTTTCCCTTCAAACGAATCTACGGGAAATGATTCTAACTTTACAGTGCAACGATGACTGGTACAAATAGGTCAAGGAGTTTATCAGACAAAACACAATGATGGTACCTAGATTTGAAGGATTTACATTTGACAATGATGGGTTATTGATATTTAAAAATTGAATTTATGTGCCACTGAACGACGAAATGAGGAGTTTGATCCTTAATGAGGCTCACAAATCAGTGTACATGGCTCACTCGTGGGTGACAAAGATGAGGGAATATCTTAAACCCTTATTATTCTGGAAGGGAATGAAGGAAGACATAGTCAACTATGTGGCTAGATGTCTAGAATATCAGTAGGTAAAGGCTAAGCATAAACATCCAGTAAGATTACTACAACCACGCGTTATTCCAGAATCAAAATGGGAGGTCATTTCGATGGATTTCATTGTTGGTTTTCCATTGATGGAAAGAAGACACAACTCAATTTTTTTGGTATTTGACACTCTAACAAAGAGTGCTCATTTTATCCTTGTCTATATGTCGTATCAAGCACTTGAGCACCTGACATAACTAGAGTTTTCATCAGTGAGATTGTGCGGTTTCATGGCGTGCCTAAGAGGATTATATCCGATCGAGGATCGGTGTTTACCGGACGATTTTGGACTAGTTTCTAAGAGGCATTGGGAACCCAACTTAACTTCAGTACTGCATATCACCAAGATACGAATGGGAAGATCGAACGAAAAAAAAAAATCTTGGAAGACATTTTGTGCATGTATGTGATGGACCAACATAAGAGTTGGAAATAATTCTTGCCACTAGTGGAATTCACATACAACAATAGTTACCAAAGCTCCATTAAGATGGCGCCTTTCGAGTTTCTTTACAGGCGACCGTGTCAGACGCATTTGAGTTGGGATCGACTTGAGGATAGGGTCTTGGTGGGATCAGAAGTGATCCAAGAAATGGAAGATCAAATGAAAACAATAAGGCAAAGGATCAAAGAAGCGCAGGATCGACAAAATATTTATGCCGATGCCCGTCATGTTGACCGTAATTATGAAGTTGGCTATCAAGTCTTCTTATGGGTAAAATCACATAGGATTTCGATAAATTTTGAAAAGGGAGCTAAAATATCTCCTAGGTTCATGGGACCTTTCGAGATTATGGAGAGGAAGGGACCTATGGACTATCAACTAGCCTAGCCTAATTCTTTGAGGCGTATGCACAATGTTTTTTACATATCTTTTTTGAGACATTATATTAGTGATCCTACGCATTTTATTGACATGTGTTCCTTGTAGGTATCAGATGAGGGGCCACTCATGGCTGAGCTGATCCGCATCCTGGATCATCGCATTCGACATCTATGATGTCAAACAATAGATTAGGTCAAGGTCCAGTGGGACAACTATAGTCCGCACTCGGTGACATGGGAGGAAGCATATGATATGCGCCAACAATTTCCATTTTTTTATTATAAATAGACTTATGATACTGTGATACACATTATTTCGGAACTTATATACTGTGAAACTTCGATACAAATTTTAGTCCAAGAGAGCGTGTATGTAACATCCCACTCTTGCGTGCACTGAGTGAACTTATTCTTTGAGGACACTTGCTTGCAAGAGATCTGAATTATTATAATGTTGGGCGTTTGATTATTATTATGAGGAATAATGGATATGATGAAATGTTATTTTTTTGTATTGACATAGACATGTGCTATTGACTCGGTTCTCCTGAGTGTGAAAGACTTTTGACCTCGAGGATGCAGAGGCATCGATGAAACCCTTGGACTCTAGATCGAGTCAGGGAGTGGATTATTGGGGTTTGATTGTTGTAGATATCACATATGTACATTTTATTAGATGTTATGATGAATGATTATTATTGTTGATATGATTTGTTGATGATGTAGGATGACGATAGCTTACTGACCATACTCACATGTGGAGTAGAGGAGTCATGCATGAAACCCAAGGACCTGAGGGAGAGGTGTGGACAATAACCCTACCACAGCCTACTAGCACTCATGTCATGGCTTGAACTGTAGGTTAACGATTACCTAGTTCGAGAAGACCCATGATGTCATGAGGGAAGACTGCGACAGTCGCTCAAGATGATTCAAAGGGGCATGCAATAAGGTAGGAGCCTTATTTCTTATAGGCCCTTAGTCTCCCACAAGATCACCTAATTGAGTATTAACTCCATGGGTTTTGATGTCTACCAAGTTAGTTAAGAGGCGAGTGGCACCCTTGGACCACATAGTGCATCCTGAAGGGCACGTCGCACAAGGAAAATGGAAAGAGGCGAGTCACACCCTTGGAGCACGTAGTGCGTCTTGAAGGGCACGTCGTGCAAGGAAAACATAAAAAGGTGAGTGACACCCTTGGAGCACCTAGTGTGTCTTGAAGGTTACGTCACAATTTCAATGGGTAAATGAATAATCCTAGTCAGCCTTAAAATGAATGATATGATAAGTAAGATTTAAAAAAAAAATTAAATAAAAAAATTCCTTCGTGTGGCATCTCGGGTAGTCATAACAAAGGGGTTGACACAACCTAAACCTTTGTGCTACTAGAATTCGCTACCATAATTTCTTCAAGGGTTGAAATCAATGACAACCAACCTTAATCAACATATGTTTTTTTTTAAATTGGGTGGGATTTCCATCGCTATTTCCCCAAAAGTTCATCTCTATAGCAACGCGTATTTCCTACCTCAAAAAGAACATGCTAACACACGTGGCTTGCAATGGCTAGTTGAGGTCCCTAACCCTAATGGGTTCCCCTATGAGTTTTATGAGGCCAAATAGGAGTTTTTCAAACCATATTTGTTCCATGTATATCACAAATCCCTTCACGAGTGGTCTTAAGGTGTGGGAAATAGTCGAGGGTTTATCAATTGTATTCCCAAAGTAACGGACCTAGATATTATTACTAATTGGAAACCTATCACCCTACTTAATATGTCCTATAAACTTCTATCCAAATCCATGACATTGTGTATCAGGTACATTTTCCCCAAGAATCGCTCACCCTAAACAAACTAAATTCATTCATGGGAAATATCTTCTAGACAACATTATCATGGTCTCGGAAGGTATAGAGTGGGTAGGTCATCCACACCTTGTTTATAAAAAAATGTTTTAAGAAATTCTACAAGTGATTAGAGTGGCCCTTCATTCCGGCAATGATTCAGGCTCTAAAGTTTGGCATGTCCTTTATTAATGGTGTTGGAATCCTATTTATGGATGGCTCTATCTATCTTTCTATTAACAAATGTTATTCCAAGGTGGTTAATATTTTTAAATATATATAGTAGAAGTTTCCCCTAGCCCCAACCCTCTATGTATCGATGGTTAAATATCTTTCCTATTTAATCATCTCTGAGGTGAATTTGGGTGTAATTTGAGGAATTCATCTTCCATAACCAAAAATTGTGCAATTATTCAATGGTCGTTTTGCTAATGAATTTTCTTGACTATCTTAGAGGACCATACTTCCTTGGATCAAACCATGAAGTGTCTTCTCACCTTTTTATCTAGCCTCGGTACTGAGAATTCAATGGGCTAAAACTCAGTGCTAGAGATAAAGGAAAAAACCTTTTTTTTTCGAAAGAAAAATATCTATAGTTTTACTTATAGTAAACAAAATTACATAGCCATATTCCACCTAACATTCAAAAAAATTGCTCAATAGTCTTTTAGAGAAAAAAATCTCTACCTACTTACCTTTCTTTATACTATAACAACAAGTTGTTTCTTGTCCTAAAAAATTACATAAATAGTTACATATATCAACATTCCCTTTATTATCTCAAGAAGTTACAAAAATAGTTACATCATTTAAAAATAAAGTCGTGATTAGTCTTTAGTCATGTAAATTGATGATATTTCTTTATATCCAAGGGGCATGTGTAATATATATAAAGTGACCATCCTATAGGATGGAAGTGATCCAGGTACATGATCAAAATCCAATCCAACTTTGGAAAGGTCGTTCGCTACATTGTTCATGTCCCCGTAGATGTGAAACAAAGAGATTTGTGAGAAGGTTGTCAATTACATTTGTATATCATCATAGAGAGGATATAAGGTGAAGTTTTTTATTTGAGATTCCTTTCTAATCCATTTGAGTTGTTGAACCACATGTTCTTGGGCTAGCTGAAGAAGTAATTTGACTGCCATCAGTTCACATAAGTTGTTAGATTCCTACCCAATACCTATTTTGAAGGATACAAATGTGTGCAAGACAGATGTAAGTTTCCTCTTACACCTCCTTTGAGAGTATTTCCTTGTGAAGCTCTGTCAAAGTATGCCCACAAAATATTCTTATTTGTTACTTCTTCTTAAAGTTCATATCTAGTTTGTTTTTCCTCCAATTGTGGGTATGCATTTAAGATGTTGAGAGATTGAATCACACATTTGAGAGGGAGGGTCTCAATTCCTTCAAGCAACCATAGATTCCTAGCAATCCAAACTCCCCTAGATATGTTGAGGGAAGGTATTTAATCTTTTTTGCATAAATAATGAGCCTTTGACTCATTTTCATGACCTAGGGAGATAGATTCAAACTAGAAATTTATCCTGAAGGGTAACAAATCCAATTTCACCCCCTATGTGAAAACGTGTTGGGTCCCACTTCTTCGACCATGATATTTCCTAACGATGATAAATTATTAGAGGCCACAACCTTTTTATATAGTCCTTAGGATAACCTCCATAATGGATATCCTATTGAATTTCACCCTAGGTCTATCTACTCCACTACTAGCATTCCCTTATACTCTATCCCTTTGGAAATATTGATAATTTTGATTCATCTTTACCAACAACACCTCTGACTTGAAGAAGATACCTTGGATTAAATTTTCATACCTAAGATTATTCATGTTTCCATGGAATGAGATGTTGTCAAACTATTTCGTGTTGAAATGAAGCATCTAATATGACTTTCCAGTTTTTTTTTTGGGTGTAGGACCTTGCATTGAAGTGTATGGTACCTATAGATCATTTTCTTAGCCATGTTTATATGAGTAAGGTATATTATTGAACTTTCATATAGAATTAGGATCATTTTCATCTGCATTGTTTCATTTAAACCTTTTTCCACTTAAAATTGTCTTAGGAATATCCCTATTGAACATTGGTACATTATTCCATCTTCTTCACTTTGGAAACATCTAATGGTGGAGCCTTCCTATGATGGGTTACCCTAGAGTAGTACCATTTTTCCATTTGACACCCATCCTAATAATATTTATCACCAAGAGCCCATGCAACTAGTTTTTTCATATGGAGCTTCAGTATCATATGTAATCTAGTTCAACAGTAACCTGATGGGAAACAATAACAATTTTTTCTAGAACAATCCACATCTATGATGTCGTAGGAGGTGGGATTCCCTACAAATGATTTGGGTGATTTTTTTCTAATAAGGGTTGTATGTGGTTGTTCACAATGCAAAGGAATAAGAAATATCTCTTGTTGAGTAAGTGCTAAATAATTGTTTTCAAGATAAACTACTAGATGTTGATGGAAGTATATCTCTTATAGTTATTCCTAACCCCATAAGTGAAGTTGGGAATATAAGGGAAAACACTAATTTTAATATTTTTGTTGAGCCTATGAGAAATGTGTCTATCATAGCCAACCCAAGAATGTTTCCTACTATCCCATCATGAAGTGATAAGTGTTTAGATACCCAAAAATCAATTATTGGACCTATTATTAAAACTAGGTGATCTAAGGTGGTGGGTGCAATACTAAAGAGTTTTCTAAAGATAAATACATAATAAAATATTTCACAATATGATGTTAGGGACGACCTTTTAGATATTTCCTTACATCCAACTTTAAAATTTTATTAAAACACATCATTTAATCACACTCTCTTTTGTGCATGGTTCAATGTTAAACCATTTCTTACAATTGGATAACTTTTCCCCTTTTGTGGTAACCACTATGTAATTTCCCCCTCTAAAATTCTCATGTACTTGAAACCGATGCACATAAGTGACATGTAAATGGGGACAACATTGAAATATTTTCAATTTGTGCTTGTATGGATTGAAATTTGACATGGTTAGACTAGACACATGTATTGATGGTATGGGAGGGTTTCTGGACTCAAACATGACTTGCACATACAATTCAACAATGAAACAAGAAGCCTATAGAATAATTAATGTGAATGGGGACAATGTTGATTTTTTTTTTTCAATTTGTTCTTGTATAGAATGAAATTTCACGACATGTTAGGACAACACACATGCATTGATGGTATGGGAGGTTTTTGGACTCAAACATGACTCAAACAAAGAATTCAACAATCAAATATTCTTTGGTTATTCTATCAAAACCCAAAAATAAGGCGCGCCTGCTCATGTACTTGACCCTTCTTATAAGTCACATGTGAATGGGGTCAACATTGAAATTTTTTCAATTTGTTCTTGTATGGACTTGTCATGACAAAAGCTCTAATTACTAGGTCATTTTTTCCATGCTATGCTCGAGGCCATGGTTCTAAGTGGAGGCCATTTATTGTTGTGAGCTACACATGCAACGACTTATGGATCCTAATTTTAGCATACCATTTTATTGGACGTAATCCCTCAAGAGATTCTCAATTATATCCCTATAAATCTCCTATAAGTGACTAACTTCAACAAACAAAAAAATGAGTGCCTTTGTTTGACATGTCGTCTACTCCATTGTCTTCCTTTCCCTTAAAAAATACTAATGACTAATTTACCATGCATCTTATGGACATATATATGATTCAAATTCCCATTTTGAAATAGGCCAATTGCATCATAGAACATTGGCCAGTCATGCCAAAGGCTCCAATCAATAAGTAATTTTTGTCATGCTTTCCCTGGTTACATGGAACATTGTTAAGGCTACTTGGTCATGATGAGACACATGAATTGCAATTACAAGGAGGATTAGAGGTCCAAATTCAAATATTGAGTGCAACAAGAATGATCATTAGGGTCTAAGCCATGAATTGGGGATGAATAACTAAGGATTTAGTCCCTAAAACATTATTCATGGGGATTAGAGGCTGTGCATGTAGATTTGAATGATGTTGCATGTTTTTCAAGTTAAATGTATGCCCTATAGTAGGATTAGAAAACAAATTTCAAGGATTGTGCACAATATAAATGGTTCTTATAGTTAAATCCATGGTTTCATTTTGATATTTGGATTCATTTTATATTATTTAATATGGGACATTTTGTTCTAAAAGGGGCACTGGAGGAGACTATCACAAGGAAAGGATTCAATTTACACATCAAGGATTCATTGTCACCATCAATCAATGGTCATATTATGATCCACAACCACATTTGACTGAATATAATGTATCACCTTTAGTGGATCATACATAGTCTATCCCTACTATTTAATTGGACAAACCTGCTTCACAATTTAATTGTGTGGCCACTTCCACCATTTTTTTAATATCAACTCCCATAAAGAATGAGCCTTTGACTCGTTTTCATGAATTAGGATCGAAGATTAAAACTAGACATTTATACATAGGGGTAACAAAGAAATGATTGTAAATTAGGTATTGATAAGGTTTACTAATAAGATTGTGCACAATGGTTAGCTAGTCACATCATAATAACTAGTTCCTCATGTTCCCATTCTTTAGATGCACATCAGATTGAAGAAGAGGGGGGATGGAAGTTGCTACTAACTAGTATGTTAAGCCAAATGAGATTCTTCATCCACCCTCCTATCACATTAACCCATCATGATGATCTTTGTTGTTGTGCATGCCCTCAATCTTATCACGCTTTACAAATCATTTTTTCATGGGGGTTTAGAATCAATGGTACACATATCTAGAGAAGGTGGTCAAAAATATCTACCACCTTAGGATAATTACCATATATTTAATGAGGGAAAGGACTTAATTTCATTGAAAAAGAGAATGCATCTCATTCCATTAGGTGCATCTCATTCTAATGTGTATTTTGCATTAGCTCTCATACTTGAGATCTGCATGAGCTCTGTTACTTGAGATATAGTTACCCATTTTATTACAATTTCCTACATATCTGGTAGCAAGACCACTCTAAATGACAAAGAGGCTACCCCAATAAGGGAGTAGGTTCTAAGTCCCTTCAATACCCATGAGTGGTCTCATAGTTTCTTAGTTTAGTAGGAAATTTCCACCCCAATAAATATGATAGTTCTCTCAGCTCTAAGAAATTGGAGAGTAATAAAATTAATTGTGAGAATATCTATCATGTTCTAGTTGAGTTTGGGGATAATTTTAAGGACACATAAGAATTGCATGCCCACCAATGAGCTAAATTTAAGGATAAGGATCTCTCACTATTGAATAAATTATGTTTTGCAACTAGTTTCCCAATGTTTGAAAATGAGATGAGTAGGGAGGTCATTTTAAAAAAGAAATTCTCATGCTTATTGGATATTATCACAATCAAGGTCCTTAATTTCAAACCTCTTGTTTACATGGAGCAGTAGGTTCAACTTCTTGCAAAATCCAAGATATCCCAAAAGCCAGGAGGGAACTTATTCTCAATCGACTAAGAGAAGCCTTTAGTCTAAAGATATGTTATCTCTCTATCTAGTATAATTTCTTTTAAGTTAGGAAAATGTTGTGTTATGTGTTAATATGTCAATGGGATCTTGTTTTGATGGTAAAGTGAGGGGGGTGATATTTCTCTTACTAAATTTCAAATCCTCAATAAACATGTTTTGACCCTAATGTTTGTCCCACCTATGCAAGCCAATATGCAATTGGGGCTAGCAACATGGCCTCAACAAATGGGTTGTTTGATGTGGTTGGGTCTAGGTGTAAGCTCTAAGAATATTTGGAAAAATACATACACCCTATTCATGGCTTTTCAATGAAGAGGATCTCTCTATATATTGTTTTTCAACCACATTCCATTCTGATACTTTTATACCAGGGGAAAGCCTATTTTTAGAACTTTTTGTACTAAATTTTCTACATGTAATAATACATACACCCCACTAGAGGCTTCTCGGCCAAAGGGATATAGACAACATTCATTATATTACTCCCAAATTGGGGACAAGACTACTTTGAGAACCATCTATAGTAAATTTTTTAGTCGCATAACACATACAACGCACCCATGATTTCTTAGCTCGATGGATCTTCTTGGAATGTTGTAATTATTAATTTAAAAAAAAAATAATAAATTATATATATATATATATATATTAATTAAATAAAAAAATTAAAAAAATTAAAAATTAAAAAAAACAAAATAAAAATACATATGCCAAACTATATATATATATATATATATTGATTAAATAAAAAACAAAATATAATAAAACATTAGAAAAAAACAAAAAAAAATGCATATGCCAAAATTAAAACACATGTCCCGCACAATGTCATGAACTCTCCAAACCAAAATGCAGGACTATACTCTAAACCCATGATTTTTCATGTCGACCTGCGCCTACACCCTCACCGCATTTGAGATCTAGATCGACAAAGAGTGATAGAGGAGGCCGAGAGAGAGATACGAAAGAGAACGAGCTAGGACATAGAGCGAGCTAGGAAAGAGAGCGAGCTAGGAGGCTGACCCTCACCGCATTTGAGCTCTCGATCGACAGAGAGCGATAGAGGAGGTCGAGAGAGAGCTAGGACAAAGAGTGAGCTAGGATGTCGAGAGCGATAGAGGAGGTCGAGAGTGACAGAGGAGCGTTGATAGAGGAGGACATCCAACCCCAGTGTGACAGAGGAGCATTGATAGAGGAGGCCAACTATCCCTAGTGTCGATAGAGGAGGCCAACAATGTCATCAAATTGGGTAATTTTTTCTAACATTTTAAAACCCTAAATCAAGAACTGAATACCACATTTTTCCTTGTTTCCCACCTTATAGCACACATCCATTTCTAATTTTGTTTCAATGAGTATACCAATTATCGTAGTTTCCAATTTCAAATGGGATTGCATTGATCACACAAAATTCCTTCCTTCAAGCTAGATGAGTGAAAGGTAGGAGTAGGGTATTATAGAATATTGATACAGAGATATTAAGGAAACCAATAATACAAGTCATCAAAATAACTACAAATTCCAATTGAAGTTCCAATTCTAAATACTTGCTTCTTTCCAACTAGTTAAATTCCCTAAACTCTCATTCTAGGCCCTACATTTTCCTTAATTAAGCATCAATATAAACAACATGCATGTCTCACTCTTGAATTTACACCAAGAATTTTGCCTCCCACACATCTTGACAATGTTTCCACTAGATGGCCAAGGTTACCACATACCATTGGGATTTTGTTAACCCTTTTTCACATCGTCTCATGCTTTTTTTGACCTACAATAAATCATGCATCACACTCCAATTCTCCCCACATGACTATGCCATCCTGTCCATAATTTCAAACATTCCCAAATCAAATTGGTCTTCCATAAGGAACTAGGACCAATTAAGGAAATTTCAAGGAGTCCAATCACTACCTTCCCTAGAATGAGATGACTAGAGAAAGATGTTATGGCCAAACCATATAAACTAGAGGCTCAGGGGAGGGAATAAATTTCTCTCCTCCCCCACCCTTCAATCCAAATAAAACTAGGCATAGAGAGAATTTGGGCTGGATTGGAATGATCTTATTAATCAAAAGCATTTACAATTGGTAGCATTAGAGCATGTGACATAGTAAGGGCCATAACCCATAGTCCTTTTGAGCCCGTCAAACTAGGAATTATTGTAGATAGAGTCATCATGAGTTTAACGTTGATTAATGCAATGGGAGAAAAGCATAATGGAGAACAACTCCATTTTTCTTAATTGAACTTCATTCATGGATGCCCCCATATCCATAAGAAAATGATGGGATAGTTCCACCATTCTTTGAAATCGATGACATAGCCAAGGAATTTGAGATGTTTCCTAGTTTCTTGATAAGCCTTTGTGATGTTTCATTGAACCTATGTAATTTCTCTCCCTCACTGTCACATTCATCTACGAAGATCAGTAATTATCTCTCCCATCCTAAAGTGCATCAATAGTCGCAATATTCCATGTTGGTGCGAGGAATGTTGTGAACACTCAATTCCCCACCCTACAAAGTTGTAATACGTAACTGGGAAATGAGAATGTCGATGGATTTGGAGAGAAGGAGATGAATAGTGTGAGAAGAGAAGTGGATCGATGGATTTGGAGAGCAGGAGAGGAATAGTGTGAGAAGAGAAGTGATCCACATTACTTCTATAACTCTCTCCATTAATGCAAAAGGATTGCATGGAAGACAATAACATCTCCATTTAACTACACTTGAGCTCATTGTTCTACACCCCGGGGGATCCTAGGCGAGTACTTTATTATTTAGTAAATGCCACATAAAAAATTGTGACTTAGATAGGAATTTCAACCACCATACCTTTTTACATCACCATTGTGAAGGAGATTCATTCCCTCATGCAACCAAGGCTTTATAACTTTATATAGGAGCATGATCCCTTATTGGATTCAAAGACCGGAAAAATGTATATTCCTTGTCCTTGATCCGTACAAAAATTGATTTTATACTTCCAACATATCTATCCCAAGTATCAACATCTTCGTCCCGGAAAATAGGTCCCTCCGGGTAAGCCAACCTTCGTGAAAAATAGTATTTTTATTCAAGTTAGCTCTCCAAGACAAATTATAAAATCCTCGAGACCCTAAAAACATTATGATATGATGTGGAAGCATGTAATTTTCACCACTACCTATCCATGGGTCCATCCCTAATTGTATCTTTGTTCTTCTACCAATACACCATACAAGCTTGTTTCCAACTGAAGGGAAGGCTAAAATCATTTCTTTCTAGATGATGGATACATTGATTAAATTCTTGATAGAATTCCTTATCCAACCCTCCATTGAATTTGGAGAAATTAGTTTTTCTCTTACTACCTGAGCCCATAAATCCTATAGGTACAAATGGATGTCGTAAGAAGAGTGAAGACCCTCAAGTTATGAAGAAGCCAATTTCATAAAAGATACCTTATTATAACAAGCCAATTCCAGAAGTATTAAACAATGTGTCAAGAATTAGGAAAGCCTTGTTGAACTCTTAAAGTTCTTCAAGAGCATGTTTTGACATATCCATTGTCTGAAAGAAAATAATAAGTAAATGGAGGTATAACACAAGTTGTGATAAGGCTAAGTATGGAATTGATTTTGGATTCAAGAATGGCCTAGATTGTAAGATTTGTCATTCAACCTTGCTTAGAAGAGGAAGTTGAACGATTGGGTGCCTTTGAGGGTTACCAAGAAGCTTTTTCATCTTAAATTCTTCCATGGTTTTCAAAAATCTTACAATCTAGGACATTCTATAAAAGAGAAGACTCACACCCCAAAGCATACCAAGATAAAAATAACAGGATTCCAAATATGATATGAATCAAGTAAACAAGGACCCCAATAAGTTTCTTACATACAATAGAATCAAGTGTATTCTCCAAGCAAAACATGGGTTCCTTGAATATTTTCTCACTAACTTATCTTCTTATGTTTTCAAGTGTTGGTACCACAAACTTATATTCGCACGATAACTTATCTTCTTGTTTTAACAAGTGTAGGTACCAACAAATAGGTATCTTTCGGATCTATATTCTTTGAGTCATGATCAATATATACTCAGAGAGGTTGAAAGTGAGACATGTTTTACTAGATCTACCAGTTCTAGATCAACTAGATCTGAAAAGGTAAGGAAAAGATTTCATATACGCATGAAATTTTTTATTGCCAACAGAGGGTCATGTAATTATGATGTTGAGAGAATAGGTGGCATTGAGTTGTCCTTGAGGTATATACATCTAGCGCAATGATGGGAACCTAAGCAACTACCTAAAGTGGACACAAATTTCTTCATTAGTGGGAGGATGTATTACATTGCTCCTTCATCCTTACATGGATTGGGGTTATTTTCCATGGATGGCATAGAGGTCGGTTATGGAACTATAACTAAATTGATGGAGTATGTCAGACCATTATAGAAATACAATCACTGGTTGATGTTGGTCTGATATACGCGAAGTATGCAGAGATACAAAGTTGTCACAAATTACATACAACTAGTAGATAACAATCAAAGTAAAGGGGCAGCTATGTATATTGATGGAAGGCCAAAATATTTTGGAAACATTGCGGTATTTATTAATAGTACACAACCAGTGGAAAAAACTAAGAAACCAAATTGTATATTTGAGGGACGCGAAGGAAATCATATATTTGTATGTGAAAAAAAACAAATAGTTCCAGGTAAAGAGTTGTTGATTGATTACAACTTAAATCAAATATATCGAGGGGGTGTGGCTATGGGGGTAAATATATTACATACCATTAAAGTCAACCTTTGATCAATCATTTTTATAGTTTATCACTGCAATATCTCAATTTTTTACTACATATATTTCATTTTTCATTATTTATTTTCTGATATTACTGTAATATTTCATTTTTTTAATGTTACAATTACTTTCATAATTCTTGTTGATTAATTTATTGTGTCAACATCTGTCCAGGGTGACTGTGATAAATCAAACGCTACATCTGTCCAAGGTGACCATGGAAATGAACTCGTCATTCCTTGGCAGGTAAATGTTAAATATAGTAACAACTTATGACTACAACAACTAAATTTCTAAAATTTCATTATTTATTTTCTGATATTACTGCAATATTTCATTTTTTTAATTTTACAGGTGAATTTCATAACTTTTGTTGATTGATTTATTGTGTCAACATCTGTCCAGGGTGATCGTGGAAAATCACCCACTACATCTGTCCATGGTGACCGTGGAAATGCACCCGATGTGCCTCAACATGTAAATGTTAAATATAGTAACAACTTATGACTACAACAACTACATTTCTGAAATTTCATTATTTATTTTCTGATATCACTGCAATATTTCATTTTTTTAATGTTACAGGTAAATTTCATAAATTTTGTTGATTGATTTATTGTGTCAACATTTGTCTAGGGTGACCATGGAAAATCACCCGCTACATCTATCTAGGGTGATCGTGGAAAGACACCCGCTGTGCCTCAGCAGGTAAATGTTAAATATAGTAATAAATTATGACTACAATAAATAAATTTCTCAAATGTTAAAGTTCATCTCATTAATTTTATTCATTAATGTATTGTGGCATAGTCACCATTGGAAGGCACCTAGTTGTAGTAGATCAGAGCAGGGTGACTGTGGTAAGTCAACGACCACACAACAACATCAAGTAATTGTTAGTGCTTAATAATAACTAAATTTGATTACAATATCTAAATATTTTTTATGTTAAGATTATTTTAATTTCATTTATTGTTTGATTTTTTTAGTCCAGTACAGTCGATTTGGATGATGATGATCTTGAGGAAAAAATATCGTATTCTACTGACCCAATAGAAACTATCGCAAAGGCCTTGAAGAAGGCAACCATAGAATATCTAGTTTTGTTTTGCAAAATACCCCTAACACAGGAGGACAGGGTAAGAATTGCAGAGCTACAAAATCTAATAACTAATTTTGGCGTAAGTGGCATCTTCACATATTTTTATCAACTATGACAATTTCATATCTTTGTTTTGTTTTTATGTTTTCTATATGATATGATAAATTAATTTTTTTCATTTATAGAAGTTTTTAAACCCCGTTCCCCGGGAACCTGTTGAGATTGCAACTGCTATAGGTAGAAGTGATGGTCCAATGCAACAAAAAAGTTGACATATGAAAGTACAATTGAGGATTTTTGACCCTCCTGAGGTTCCCCTTGAATCCATTGATGATGTCAATGATGTTGACCGGCATGACACGCTAGATTCTGATGAGCCAGAGCCTAGGACTCCACATGAATTCGGAGATGAACGTACTATATATGGACAGGAAATTATTCTGCATGGAGCAACATGAATTAAAAGCACCGGATCACTAGATCTCACCTTTCTGGTGGATGACACATATGTTCTGATCAAGATTCAGAAGATTGCAGATATTTGTTAATTAATTGATGCATTTTATCATGAAATTTAAATGGACATTTGTTGAGGTTATTATAAATTAATGTATAACACGTTTATGTAGGAAACAATGTTTTCTACAGAAACATGAATGAAAAATAATTGGACTTTTTTGGCCCCACCATTCGATCACGATGGAATGGCCAAGATAGAGAAAAGAAAGATGAATTGATAGGCCACATGGTAAACTTGTTTGACAATATGTTCAACAAGAAATTGGTTACAAAGTTAGCCAGTGATAATTTAAAATATACCAGGGCCCAATATAGGCAACAATTGCAATTAGACCTCAAACATGAGCACCCTCCCATTGTTCCGGAGAAAGAGTGGAAGGCCCTGATAGAGGATGCAAAGGATAACTTGTTTAAAAAACAAGGAATACATCCACGACCTGGTAAAGAAAGGTACAACACATGTCATCTTCTTAGTGAATATGCTCATTTATGATTTTCTTTCTTGTTTTAAGTAACAATTATGATATCTAATATTTTTCAAAAATTCCATATATAGGCTACCTGACACCTCCAAAGCAACCAAGGCTAGAATTGAAAAGCACGGGCAACACAAACTAGTCCAAAGTGGCTATGTAAAACTAAAATCCAGAATCGTAAGAATTAAATGATTAATTGTGGTGAATGTTTATGTAACAGTAGCGAACAAATATTTGTTTTTGCTATTGGTAATTTTGATGGTGTTATTCATTGAAGTTAAATATGTTTGACACTGTTGCCACCGAGGAGGAACTAAAGATTGGTTACAAGCATGGTTTTAAAAGTGTGATTGAATATGAGAGAATCTTGGGGAAGACTCCAATCTCCCCCGCCACGCAGGTAAATAAAATGAATAAGGAAACCGTAGTAGCATGCTTGTAAAGTCTATTCATATTTTATTATATCACCCTTACTAAGTATTTATGTTTTTTTTCAAGCGAAAGTGCAACCGAAACAATGAATCTAGCGGTATTCAGTAGACACCACTTCATACTAGGGAGCACATGTCCAATGATAGAGGGGATCAGAGTACCCATTTCGATATGTATGCTTTAGAATTAGAGATATTTATTGTGATTGTACATATTTATTTCCTGACTTATACTTATATATTATCTTCTTTAAACGGAAGAAAATGTAGTTCAGGAGGGTGAACTATGAGAGGAACCAAGTGGATAAGAAATTAACACACCAACTATCATAGCTACATAGACAGGTAAATAGAAGTATTGTAATGTTAATCAAAATAATGAAATAGTTATTTCAATTATATTTCAACATATCGATATGATCATTTTCATTGTTTCAATTCATGCCCTTGCACAGCTGCCTCCACGCCCTTCTCAGCGACGTACAAAAAGTATGGTACATGAGATCATGGAAACACAAATAATAGAAGGAAAGGGCATGGGAAATACAGTGTCAAAGGATAAATATGATACCCCAATCATCAATTTTATGAATGTAAAAAAAGATAAATCAAAGAAAAAATAGATGTATAAATTCATGACTTGTATTTGGATGTTTATCGATGTTGCTAGTGTGGAACATTATTTATATGAATTACATCATTATGAATCAATGTTTATATGTTGATATGTTTTGATGACTATCCTAGTTATGCATGAATTTCTATATGTTTTTTATATAAACAAAATCATTTGTTGCGTATGGGGAATTGAGAGCAATGTGAGGGGGGGGAGGGGCCATATGAGCTTCCACCTTCACATGGTTGGCCCTGTTCAATAGAGAATAACCTATTTTAAAAACAAAGAGAATCTCATTAAGGTATGTGACCACTTAATTTTTTTCTAGAGTATTTTACATAACTAAATGCTTGTTTATTTTCTTATATATTATTTACTCATATAAATAATTTGTCTTTTATGATTCATGCAGGTCTTGGTGATGGAAATTCATCTCGTGGACAACTCTTATCAAGTTGTATGGGATAATGGATCTGGCGAAAGGATAGTGATAAGTCAAGGGTTTTGATGCGTTTTTTAAAGTATAGAACTCAATGTAGAACTTATTGAGACATACAAATGTAAAAATACAATTTTGATTATTGTTAAGATACTCATAATTTCTAGGACATTACTAGCATCAAATTAATGTATGAGACCCCTATGTTTGTGGGATGCATAGAGGGTTTATTCATTGTCCCATGAGAGACCATATGGTTGTATGACCATAGGACTCCCAACTCTACCTACATCCTCTCTACCCCTTGTGCAACTCCATATGGTCGCGGGACCTTGTGCCCTAATGTGACATTCTTCCTATGTGGATATCTCTCCTCATTCCCTTGAGTGGATCCAAAATTCAACTCATATGCTATGGTCAAGGTTTATCCTTCCTCCCTAATAATATAATGGCTCGTTGTGTGTTGGACAAAAGGGTAGGCACCTACATTTTGGGATGTCTTCTTCATTCTAGGTTGAGGCCCAAGTTTCTTGTTAGATGTAGTTTGCGGGTTGTTGCACTTAGCTTGGGATTTATAGTGGAAGTTAGTTATATTTGAACTTGGGTCTAGCCTCAATAATATCAACTAGCTATTGAATCCCCTAAATCTAAAAATACATTCATGTTACACACCTAATCCTTATGGTTGGCTCTTTGTGATAAACCATCAACACACGACTTTTCCTTGATAATAAAAAATAAAGAAGAGGCCACATCGCTACATTGTAGAAACAATATACTAACTACTTTGAACCTTGTAATTCAAAGCATATATTCATTCTTTGAGATTAAGAAAGTAACTATGAATTTTCTTGTCGACAGTCATGCACCAATGTTGTTATCCTTATATATCAAAGCATCAATGCATTGTTTGGAATTCATTTTTTTTGTTTTTAAATGACATGTAAGATAATTATCTAAGATATTAACTAATAATTCTTCAGTGTCAATATTTTACAATATTAGCATAGAGACAATGAAGAGTCTAATTTATTTAGTTGATGATCATAAAAGAAGGATACAATATCCTATTAACACTCATTTAGACCAATTTGGCATGTCGAAAATGTGTTAAGCACCTTTGATGATGGAGGGTATCCAACTTACTTCTTGATTTTCCCTTTGAACTTCAATCTAACCATCAGACTAATTAGACATTGATGGAGAGTTTAACAATGTGAATTCATTTGCATCATCTAGTAATATTGAATGGATTTATTCTTTTTTCTTATTTGAATTATCTAATGCATGCCTCCTCTTCATCCCCTCGAGGGAGATGTTGGGTAAGGAGAATATCAACAAAGGGTTTGATTCATGATTTATTGTATCCATGTCTACACCACCACCTCCTGTGGATTGGTCAAAGTCCTTTACAATACCACATGCTTGGGTACCTCTAGAATCTTTTTTTTTAATGGCACCCAAAAGACATTATTTGAGTTTTCCTTTTTCGATTCTTTCCAACAATAAGAATTGTTATTCTTCTGCCTATTATATTGAAAATCCTTTGCCTTCATAGAGGAAGTTGTTACATTCCCATGCTAAAAGAAGACTCTACAACAAAAACCCATATGTTCATAGTCTAGTCAATGTGTTCCATGATTTTTATTTTATTTTTCTCTATCTTCTTCTTCCTCTGTTGCATAAAGTTCTTCAAAGTGTTGCCTATCTGATTCTTTCACTTATTTGAAATATTATATCTTCTACCATGTTTCTAAGTACATTATTTTAATTATATTCCTATGCCCTTGTGCTTTAGTGTTCTTGTGAAAGAAATAAGTGTTTCTATCTCCCGCTTTCAACAAATGGCTCCATGATCTTAATCACCGTTCCTCTTCCTCATTTCTAAAGACTGCATGCAACTTTTGGCTCATGTCTCTTTCTTCCTATAACATGTGCTCAATGAGCTCCTCCTCTTCCATTTGTTTTTGTATTCCTTCTAGTTGTTTTTGACATTGTTTCCTTTCTTGCTCTAGAGGAATATATAATATTTTAATCCAATATTTCAGAATTTGTTTGACTACTTTTAGTTTAGATTGCTAGATATAGTTTGGAGACCTTGTAATTGGTTTCTCCCAAGTATCCTCTACAAGAGCCGAAACTTCCTCCTTTTGAATCCAGAGAGGGTTAAATATAAAAGGAATGGCCCCAAAATTTTCTAAGGGTTCAAAGGTTTGACCAATAGGATTATTATCGAAGACAACAAAAGGTATAATTTTAGAAGAGATAATATAATTAGAGATTAAAAATCACTATGAATGAGAAATCTATCCAAACGAGCCACAATGAAACTAGGATTCACTCTTTTGTTACTCCAAGTATACTTTCCTTTGGCTTGTTTTACATATGAAAGATCCTAATCAGAAATTAAGTCCTGCATTCTTTCTCTCTTGGGGTCATGAAATATATTACCTCCCTTTTTCTATGAGTTTATCAAAATAGTGTTGAAATCCTCAACCACAATGCTAGAGTTTGAACCATACTTTTTTCCAACCACCTGTAAGGAATCCAAGAAACCAAATTTTATGGGTATCTCACTGGCATGTAGACATTAATAAGGGTAAAGGACATACCTAAATGGTGAATATGAGTCAAAATCCAATGTTTCAAGCTTCAAGATGTTTAAATTTAAATTTTGGTTTTGTCCAGTAGAGTGATTATTAATTTCGATGCTCCTTTTGAAACAATTTCTATCTCTTTGTTGTTTTTTCCAAATATTTTTCCCTATTTGTAATTCTTCTACCTCCTCCAATTTAGTCTCTTGAATAAGAATTATAGTTGTTTTTTCTACTCTTATTATATCTCTTAGATCATCTTCCTTATTTTTTCTACCTAAAGCTCTACAATTCCAAGAGAGCATTATCATACTTACACTATAGAAGGAGGAGCACCTATCGAGGGATCTAGAGGTGTTGGAGATTCATGATACATTCTTATTTTTCCTACAAAGACACCCTCTATTGTTTGTTGGATCCCCATTACCTTATTTATATTTGTGGTTTCTTCTGTCTTTTCCTTATGATATTTCCTTCCTACTTTTTTGGTTGATTTTTCTTCTTGTATCTCCCCTTCTTCTAGATATCGATGTGATTTCCTTCTTGTTACTATATTCCCTTGTTGAATAGGAGATTTCATAGAAGTTGGGTCTTGTTCCTCTTGCCTCTCATCTTCTAATATTTCCTCCTCTATTTGTTTGGGATGACACTTTTTTCCTCTTGTTAGTTGAAAAGCCAACCATAATTTCATCAATTCTCTCATTTACATCTATTTATTTTATCATTCTCATGTTTATGCAAAAAAATTATCATGCCATGCCCTCCTTGCCAATCATCAAACAATCTGAAATTAACAATAACTAGCACTATAAAAGGGTAGATTTCTGATGGGAAATATATGGTTCTAGGAGAGCATAAAGGTTAGGAAATTCAGAAACCTTCACCCATTGTGTATTTTCCACTCTTTGGATTCTTGAGAGATAGGAATTAAATTATTGTAGAGAATTTCTAGAAAGAATTCAATATATCAGGCTCTTTCTACTCACACTAAAGAGCACTAGAGGAAATAATATCCTTAATGGGTTGTTGGGCAGAGAAAGGGAAAATATTCCTTGTATTATGTGGAGAAACGGAAGAGATTACAATGGCTATTTGAAAACTAGATGAGGTTCCTAGATTTATTTTAAAAATATTATTGGCCAAGCATTAGATCAAGTAGGTTGTCTTCAGTGAGTTAGAATCTTGTAGCTTGGTTCCTTCACCCTAGTGGCCTCATAACCCATATTGAGGATGGTATAAAATTTGGATTCCTATGGTTGGGTGGAAGATTTCTCATACACAACAAGTTTCTTGCACATATTCTTGTTAAAAGATAAGTGCTCTATTCTTATTTATGAATTTGTAAAATGGATGTTGTTTTATGTTAGAAAAATATATATGATTGCATGATAATGTGTGTGTTTGATTAACTATGAACATAGGCACTAGCCTACCATGAAATAGTTAGTCTATGCTAGTAAATTTCAATGCATTCCATTAATTCACATTGTACATACATTTTTAACCAATTTTAGGCTTTCATGGGAGACATGTTGTTGTTTGTCAAGGTGAGTGGGTCTATGAGGCGAGAATTTGAATCACCTGATTCATGGCTACCTATCCCATGGTTATGAGTGTTGGGGGAGTATGCTACACTTTTTTTTTTATGGAAAACGATTATGAGAAGGAAATATATAGATAATTAAAGCATTGAAGAGTGGATTATGAGTATAAGGAAATAAATTTTAGGAGGTATGGTTTGCTAGAAGGATTTTTTGGAATCCTATCCTCTCATAGGAGAACAAATTCCATGGTTTATAGGAAATGGTCAACAAGTTCATGTTAGAATTGACCCCTCAATTGGAAGTATGGAAGTCCCAAGACTATCTCACCTTCTAGTTGAGACCCTTCATGCTAAAAATGAGTTTTTCTTAGAAAATGTTTACGAAAGGGACAAAGGGAATAGACAAACCATAATATGGAAGGGAGTATATGAGATAATTATATTCAATAACATGCCAAAGTAATGGAACCAATATGTAGAGGCCCTATAGGAAATTTGAATTCTACTTGGGGATCATCTAGACATATTGGTATGGGTAATAAAAAAAAGTGGGAGGAGATCATCAATTCAAACAAGGTATATTGCAAAAATGCATAATATGAAAAGGACTAAAACTTAGAATTGGAATCTTATTTGGCAATTTTAAGCCCCAACACAGACAAGATTATTTCTCTGCCAACAATAAGATTTGTTATTCTTCTCCCTATTAGATTGGAAATCCGTTGCCTTCATAGAGGAAGTTGTTACATGCCCATGATCAGAAAAGACTCTACAACAAAAACCAATATGTTCATAGTCTAGTCAATGTGTCCAACTACAATTCTTGTGCTCCAATACAGTTTAGCCATGAAGACCTTTGCACAATTCTTTGTTAATGTAGATTTGGGCATAAGTTGAGGATGTCACCCTCCCAAATTTTGGATAGTGTACCCAAAGTCCTATTGATGGTCACACCATATTTAATGCCCTTGTAATCCAGAATGAAACTGAGAAATCTTACCCAAATTACGACCTTTGAAAATTACCCCAAATGTAAGTTGAATTAAAGAAAGCATAGATTTATAAAGATCCCTACATTATACATGAACCAATTAGAGTTATCATCTACAACATGTGCAAAATTCAAATCAATGATAAATCCTAGGAAGAAAAACACTTTAGAATATATGGATCCTAATCAATGGCATAAAAAAAGAATCCTAAGAAGTATATATCGACTTATGAAGACTGTTTGGTGATGTACATAAGACATTAAGGCTAGAGACTAGTGAGTGATTTAGATTATAGTCTTCTCCCTTCTTGGCCCATATAGGACCATGTTTCAAAATTATAACCGAGGTTTCCTTATCCACACAAAAGGATGTGATAGAAGATTTATTAGAAAGCAGGGGAAAAATATCAATTTTGTTTTTAAACCTATAGAAGTCATCGCAATAGCGATGTAATTTCGTCGCAAGTATGGCATCTGCGTCACAATCCATTGATGGGTTTTTTTATCTGCCACGCTTTTTTTTCGCTATTGCCACACTTTTTCGTCGCTATTGCCATGATTTTTTGTCGTCTAGATGCAAATAGGAAAACCTAAAGAGATAGGGGGATATGATTCCACAAGTGGGGAAGTAAGGGGGATAACGAGGTCACAAGTATGACATCTGCATCGCAAGACATTAGTGGGTTTTTTACTCTTCCACTCTTTTTCGTCTCTATTGCCACACATTTTCGTTGCTATTGCCACGCTCCTTAGTCGATATATCGACACATCCTCGTTGCAAGAAGGTATACATCTCTTCTTTAGGATGATGTCATGTGGTATCCTGATTTCGTCCTTGTTTCCATGAATACCTAGTGCGTGGATATAGCGACGAAAAAAGTTCCACAAAAAATATTGTTTTCCTTCGTGGAAAGTGCAACAGATATGTGTGGCAATATCAACAAAACACTGTGGCTAATTTGGTCATATGTAGTAGTGATATTGTTGTCTTGTAACCTTTTCTTCACTTGTTCATGCAACTCATGCATAACAGTAGAAAAATACTCAACATCTACACTTTTTTTCCAGATTTCCCCAAATCTCTCAGTTCATGCTCTCCTCTAGGATGTATACCATATAGAATTTGAAAAGGGATAATTCATGTAATTCTATTTGGAGATTAATTGTAAGAAAAATCCTCTTGTGCAAGTACATGATCTCGTTGTTTTGGATGCTCTCCAACCAAAATTATCAAGATATTTCCCAAGATCATCTTGACTACCTCAGTCTATCCATCCATTTGTGGATGGTAAGATGAACTATAAATAAACTTGTTTCCATATTCTTCCAAAGTGTCCTCCAGAAAGGTCCCAAGAATATGGTGTCTCTGTCTGAGATAATGCTATTGGGTAATCCATGTAGTCTTACCACTTCTTTAAAAAATAGGTTAGAAACATTTGTAGCATCACTAGTTGTAAAAGAAGGAATAAATG
>ML806183.1:7931-24952 GCA_009831015.1 Picea engelmannii
GTTAACCCACTTCTAATTTATCCATTAAATTTATTATTGAAATAATTTATTTTGTATTCACTTTGAATTATAATACACTCATTACTTCACTTTATTATTTACCTTTTAAAATATCTTAAACCACTTTGACTACTTTGACCTTTGGGGGCTTCTAGATGGCATATGAGGGTCCTCCAACTTCGTAAGGCCATAACTCTCAAATCGTGAGGATTTATGTGACGTTCCACATACCACCAGAAATGGAATGACATGTACTATCCATATATAATAGTATTATCTAAAAATATATCTTAACTCATACCATTATCCATCAAACAAACTTGGGTCCATTACCCACCCTGGGGTCTCCAACTTCTCATGGCCATAACTCTCTAACTGTGAAGAGTTATGTGACGTTCCACATACCATCGGAAATGGAATGACAAGAAATATCCATCTAGGATAGTTTACCTGAAAAATTCATTGTCCTTCATCTAATTATTCCACAATTAAGCATGGGTTCTCTTACTCCACAATGCGTCTTCCCGTGAGGGCTTTCACCATAAGGGGACCACTTTGGAGTTCATCCATATTTAGTTCTTATCAACCATGAAAAGACAATAATCAGTCATATTTACATCAAACAATATTGGGTTCATTACCCAAACCTTTGTGCTGTGGGGCTTTCTTCAAGGGTTGACATCAATGACAACCAACCTTAATCAACAATTACACTATATGTGTCTGTTGAAGGAAAATCTCCCCGCGGACAGGTAGATCTCCTCAAAGAGATAGACTCTTAACTCTAAGATAGAAAGTTCTTATAATGGTCACTAACTTCCTTTTAGATCTAGGTGGACTAGTGTGTGAGAGGGAAGGAGGAAAGAAGTACCTTTTACCGGTGTTTGTCCCTGCATGCTCTGAGTTGAGCTCCAATCTTTCACTCCTCGATAAACCCTGCAGACAAACAAAGTACAACCACTTCCTACTCTATCAAAATTAGCCTGAAATAGGTCTATCTACTAAAGAGACAAATTCATGTAAGATTGAACACGAATTAGAAAGAAACAGACCAAGCAAATTATATTAATGAGGACAAAACATTGCTTACAGCCATAGATGAATTGCAACAGTTTCGTCAAGTCTTGCTTGTCTACCCCTTTCTCAAAAGATCCACGATCTGAATGATGATAGCTTCACTGATTGCTCCCTATGATATCATAGGTCTATTTCCTCCAAAATATCTTTGTTCCAGCACCACTTATAAGATCATAAGTTTTGTGTGATTCTCCTTTTTCAGTCCACTTTCACCATTAGAAAGATTGCTTATATAGCCTTGGAGAGGCTTTAACCACTTGAGATATCCTTGGGGAAGTTGAGGATTTTCCTCCTTCAATTGAGGATCTTCCCTAAGATCATGGCTTGATTAGGGATTCGAATCCAACTACCTTCCAAGAATGAAAGGATCCTTCCCCCATTCATCTCAACAACTTAACTACTGCCCAGAATAGGCAGCGCTCCCTCAAAAGGGTCATCAAAGCACTGTAGCGCTCCCCAGTAGGCTTAAGGGGGGCGTCAACACTCCTAAAGACACCAGCGCTCCACTAGAAGGGCCAAACAAGCTTTATAACGCTCCCAGACAATGTAAAGGGGAGCACCAGCACTCCCAGAAGAGGTATAGGGGAGCGCTCCCTTCCAAAAACTTAGTTTTTTGAGTGTTTTTAGATGGAAAAAGGTTCATGAGCCTAGTTAACCTTTCCTCCTCTTCCAAATTAAGTGATTGACATGTTCCAAGTGTCCTCCTGATGTCATTTATAGGCATGACATAGGCATCATGGCAGTATGCTTCCCTGACACTTGCGACACTTGTGAGAAAAATGAGACACTTGCGACCTTTGTAATGATGACACTTGCGACACTATCAAAGTGAGTATTTTTTATGTGTAATAGATTTCCCCCCAAAGTATGAAGTTAGAAGACAGGAACTGATAACTGAAATTCTTTGTAGACTTTCAAGCAAGGGTATAGACGCAGAGAACCTGACAGAAACTGCACACAAACATCCAACAAATATTATGACATGTTTCAAACCCAAGGCAGGCATACCTATGCTTGGGTGATCAAGACTTGCAAGATATGGCCGCCATAAAATACACTGCGGATCCATAATTATATTGATAAAAAGGTATATTCACTGAAAATACACTGTGGATCTATACTCTTATGACCTGAACTGATCGTATCCATGAAGAATACACAGTGGATCTACGAGATGATAAGACATAGCCACAACCAATACAAAGTGGATCTATGTAACAATATATGTGTCATTGTTCAGAAGAAACTCCGTCGCAACCTGGGAAAAGTACATATCAAAGTGATGGATCAACCGAGGGTCTTCTTACCGATCCCGATGTGGTACGAATCTAACCATGTGAATAGATATCCTGATGTCGAACATGGCAGAAACCACTTGATTACCGGTCAATGATGTAAACCATTAACAAGCGCGGGGGAGATCACCATTAATGTCAATGATTCCCAAGGTACCCTAGTACATTCCAACGAATGTGAATGGATGAGATGAAGTCGAACATCCATGGAATCATCCGATCAGAGGTAGATGATGTAAACCCACTGTCGGACATGAGGAGGCCTGCCATTGAGGCATGCAGGTCCCAAAGTACTAACTGGTTTCTAAGTCTAGTCCCTGGATAATGTGTTGAATTCGATAGGAATAGGCTCGTCGAAGGAGGGCCTTGATGTATCCCCCATCAACGATACGAAACAGACATAGAGATGTAATTGGTAGATCAAATGAACATGGACTGACATGGGTATTGAGACAAGATATTTGTGATGGTTGAACCTCGAGGTGGATACTTCCCTTGAACAATGAGGCACAACAGCAGAAACGTGACATGGACCAAAACAGGATAATGCAGTGGATACTGTGACTTTCGTCGAGTGACCCAAAGGAGTAAGAAAAACTCAGAGGATTGGTTCAGTACATAGGTTCAATGGATTAAGATGTGCGCAAAGACAAAGTGTCGTGTTCAAGGGCAACTCTAAGAATTACTTGGTAATGTTCTCAAGAGATTGCTTGGCTTGCTTCTTTCAATTTTTCCCCCATCCAGATAGACGAGTACCTCTTTTTAATTTAACGAGCTCGAGGAGGATAACACATGCTCGATATAACTCACCTTTGGTAAGTTCCTCTTCCTTTGTTTAACAAACTGGAAGAAGTAAGGGTTCAATCCCATATGGGTCTGTCGATGTTTTGTTTAGCGAGTCCAAAGACAAAAAACTCGAAGGTTTTTCATGATTATAGAGTCTGGAAAAACACTTAAAAGAGAACTCTCTTAGTTCCTTTTTCATAAAGTAGTCTGAAGAGACTGAAAAAGAGATAAATTATCGCTCAACAAATGTTTTCTTCAAATACTTTAACGAGCGTGAAGAGAACAAGGTCGCTCAGTAATCTTTTCATGTTTAGAGAGTCTGAAAAGAACTTATAGATGACTCCAATTTTGTCCTTTTTCGTAATGTTAGTCTCGTGAGGCCGAAAAAGAGATAAATTATCACTTGAAAGACTCCCTTTCAAACCGTTTAACGAGTGGAAAAGGAAGCAATATCACTCGACAATATTTTCGTGTTTAGAGAGTCTGAAAAGAGATTAAAGGAGACTCCAAGGGGTTCCTTTTTCGTATGTCCATAAAGGTCTAAAAAAGAGATAAAAGTCTACCTGGATGCATTCTCATGTATTTACGAGCATGATAAAGAACAAATACTAAGCTCGGTATGCCCCCAGCATGAAAGTTAGTGGCTTAACTCCAGAATGATCAGCAAAGGATGGAGACATGCCCTCCAAGCTTCGATTCATTCACCGACTTTGAGGTTGTCACCAATTTATGTAGTAGATGAGAAAAAGGAGAAGGGTGGATGAAAATAAGGTTCAAGAGAGGTGACTGTTTCATTTTTAACGAGCTTGACATAGGAAAATAACTATGCTCAGGGCCTCTATTTCATTTTTTAACGAGCTTGCCACAGAGAAGAGAAACTATGCTCGTGGTTTCATCTGGATCAGGGCTTCCAAGAGGATAATTCTCTGGAAGGGTACCATGTCAATGGATAAAACGTGGTCATGGCCTCCAGGAGATCTTCACTGGATGGAAGATAATCACTCGAGAAGGAACACGTGTCGAGGGCCACGATAGGAGTAAGGAGATCAGGCTCCAATAATCCTACTGAAGAAATCACCATGTCCACTACCGGATCAAAATCGTCGGAAGTTGAAATCATGGGAGACAACGCCACATAATTAACATGTGGCGGGGGAAATACTGTCTGCATATAAGAACCACTTAGTGAGGTAACCCAGTTGGGGCCGATGAATGAAAGTTGATCAATAGTCACAATTCTTCCATCGTGAGGGAAAGATATCACACATAAAAGGGTGGATACAAGAGCTTTCATAGCATAGACATAATCCCACCCAAGGATTAAAGTGAAATCCAAGGGGTCTCGGACTACCATGACATCGATAAAGACAGTTTTCCCTCCCAAAGTTACAGAAAACTAAGGAAGGATCCCTAAAGGTTGACTAGTTCTTCTATTAAAAGCTAACAGATTTTATGTAACCAATGCAAGCTGAGGACAACCCAAAGCATACCAAGAAACATAAGACAAAATACTAATGGACGCACCTTCATCTATCAGCGTTTGAGGAATGTCCCGACCACAAACCTGTACTGTAATCTGGAAAGGAATGTGGGAGGGAAGACGAGGTCTAGTTAGCACACCCCAATCAAAAAGTATGGCCTCATTACTTGGAGGGGGTTTCGCAGGAGAAGGAGGAATGCCCCCCGGTATGGTAGATTCTGCATTAACGAGAAAAACATGGGCAGTATCAGGTTTACTCTCTAGAAGGAGAGTAGGATCGATCGATGATTGGATCAGATCAACCAATGGTGGACTTGGATAGACCACTTTGGCACTCTTCAGAGGAAGAGTGGGACTGATCAAGGAAGGGATTGGATCAGTCACTTTGACATTCCTCAATGGAGGAATGGGATCGACCGATGGTGAAACTGAATCGACCACTTGAGTTTCATTCTCCAAGGGAAGAATGGGGTCGACGGGTGGAAACAGATCAACTGCTTTGGTATCACTCTCTAACGAGAGAATGGGATCGACCGAGGATGAAAACAAATCGACCACTTTGGTTTCACTCTTTTGATGAAGAGTGGGGCTGATCGATGACGGAACTGGATCAACTACTTGGGTTCGTGGTTCAATCGAGGAGGAAACTAGATTGACCACTTAATCAACTGGACTGACCGAGGATGAAACCGGATTGACCAGTCCATCAACCAATGATGGGTTGGAGGAAAGCTTACGATAACCTTTTGGAAGTTGAAGTTTTTCCAAAAGAGAAGAAGCCTCATCCATGCGAGGAAAAAGGTGAGAGTAATGATTACCTTTACATAACATTCAAGGGAACTTGACAGTTTTCTTCTCCTTACCAACCTGAACATCACTAGTTGACAGGGTATCATCGACATGAACGACAGAGGCCGATGATGTGGAGGACCACATTTCTAAGACCTGGGTAAGACCGGGTCAATCCCTCAAAAAGTGGTCACCCTTACAAAGGCTGCAAGGGAATTTGGGTTTTGGATTCTTCATTTTAATCTTGTTGACCTCATCAACACTCTTAGTACTATTAACAGTAACTGGTTTCTTAGAGACAACATCTGATGTTGTTGGGGTCTTTTTCCTTTTCGGGTTCTTCTTCTTCTTCTCTTTCCGTTTCTTCTTCTTCTGATCAACCGGGCTACTTGCTTTAGAGCTTTCACTAGGTGAAGAAGGAGAAATGGAAGGAGACTTAATGGGAGAAGAAGGTGAAAAGTTGACGTGAGGTTGATGTGTGGGTTGTGTACCGACATCTAAAGTATTAGGTGCAGCTGAAACATTGGGAGGATTCGGGATCATCGGAGTGGGGAACAACCAAACTGGTAATCCGATAGTGAGTCCCGAAGGACTCAGTGTGGCAACATATGGAGAACTAAAGTTTCCAAATGAAGGAAAGGTATAAGGTTCCCTAGGAGAAGGGGTTCCTCCATTGGTACTCCCAGGATTCGATGCCATTAACACTGACTCGACCTAAGGTCCACTAAGTAAAACAAACAACACACACTATGAATCTGAGAAGCAATCAATCAAACAAAACCTTCCCATGATGAAACCACTAGTTGGTGATGAAATCCAATGTCGCGAGATCAAAATAGGAAGGGGCAGGGATAGAGCGGGTGGATGAGTTACGTTGGCGACCTACTTAATGGACTTACGCCTTAGTGCAAGCTTCCATGCAGTAGTTGTGGATTTACCCTCCAAGGAGCCTGAGTGAGTTTGACCAACGTCTGTTCTAGGTACAGTGAGACTTCCCTTCACCATCACCTTGTGTGAGGCCCTAAAGATTGTGGCTACTAAGGTCACCTACTCGTAGTCAGCCCCTGGGTGGGTACAGTCGACATTCCAGTTGGAATGTATGGGCAAGATAACAAGTCCGAAATCATCTTGAAAGGCTCCCACACATAATCGTAGGTATACCTTCCAGTGACCCCCAATATACGATCCTACCACTACAAATAGTTGGGTCATGGAGGGATAATATCTGTAACTCACCCGAATGTGATCTAGTGTGTAACCCCTGTGTGAGAGGGGGATCCTAGCAAGCCAATACGACAATTGGATTTGACTCTCCCTACCGCAAGATACTAAGTTTGTTCGATAGCTTTCGAAATTTATCCTTTCAACCTATTCCAAAGCCCTACACCTTAAACTAATGTATGTTTGCTAACAAAGATGTAAAAATTCTGATAAATTTTAGTTAAGCATTGATTTTAATGGTTGTTGTTTACTCAGAGGGTGTACGAAAGTGAAATTGATGGAATGATGACTCAATTCCCAAAAATATGCATGAAATATGATAAGCAATCGTTTCTTTTCAATGATTACCTATTTAAGGGAAAGAGGAAGAGTCGTTTTTACTATCAAACACTTGATAAGGAATTCCCTCAATCAATTTTGTTCTCAATCAAATCCAATATGATGCTACAACATTTCATAAATGCAAAATAATGTGCAAACTAATCACCAAGATGTACTTTTGTCGTTTGTATGCGAATGATAATCAATTCAATGCAAAATTTGTCTTGCCACCTACCCTTTCAGATCAAGGAGATTCAGAAAAGAATATGCAAATTTTGCACAAACAACACACCCTTTTGCAATCAAACAAGAGAAAGAAAATAAAAAACACAAAAGGAAGGAGAAATAAATTGGATCAGATGACCTCAAAGAACCAAATGAGAAGAGTCTCAGACTCTAGATGTCCTTCACTGGAGTTCCCGCTCAGTCAGATAGGAAAGGAAAAAATAGCGGATCGATTTCAAGCTCTCAATAGTAAAAACTAAAAAAGATAAGGGAGAAGGGCATAAAATCTAAACAATAAGATGTTTACTTCTCAGGAGGAAGCATGCCAAAGGTCAAAGGAAGAATCATGAATCTTAAAGCAGCACAGCAAGTGAAAAAACAGGGTTTGGACCTCCAAAAATCACAATTTTTGAAGGGATTTTGGGAAAAAAGGGTTGGCGCTCTAGTATAAGGGCCAATAGAGCGTTATAAATCTCTTTATAACACTTCCAGGGAGTGTTGGAGCTCTGCTAACATGGGCAAGGGGGTGCCACGCTAAAAAAACTCATAAAAATGTCCAAAACCCCAAAATTTTGATCAAATTTTGACAATCAGGCTGAGTGTGATGGGGTAAAGAGTCAATCAGCAAGTGAAATCAGATATGAAGGGGTGAAAAAGGTATGACATCGATAAAATAGCAAGACAAGGTCTTATGAGGAAAAATAAAAACCAAAAGTTTCGATTCGATTCTCCCCAGTGGAGTCGCCAGTTTCTATTGAAGGAAAATCTCCCTGCGGACAAGTAGATCTCCTCAAAGAGCTAGACTCTTAACTCTAAGACAAAAAGTGCTTATCATGGTCACTGCCTTCCTTTTAGATCTAGGTGGACTAGTGTGTGAGAGGGAAGGATAAAATAAGTACCTTTTACTGGTGTTTGTCCCTGCACGCTCCAAGTTGAGCTCCAATCTTTCACTCCTCGATAAACCCTGTAGACAAACAAAGTACGACCACTTCCTACTCTATCAAGATTAGTATGAAATAGGTATATCTACTAAAGATACAAATTCATGTAAGATTGAACATGAATTAGAAAGAAAAATGCCAAGCAAATTATATTAATGAGGACAAAACATTGCTTACAACCATAGATGAATTGCAACAGTTTCGTCAAGTCCTCCTTGTCTACCCCTTGTTCAAAAGATCCACGATATGAATGATGATAGGTTCACTGATTTCTTCCTATGAGATCATAAGTCTATTGCCTCCAAAATATCTTTGTTCCAGCACCACTTATAAGATCATAAGTTTGGTGTGATTCTCCTTTTTCAGTCCCCTTTCACCATTAGAAAGCTTGCTTATATAGCCTTGGAGAGGCTTTAACCACTTGAGATATCCTTGAGGAAGTTGAGGATTTTCCTCCTTCAGTTGAGGATCTTCCCTAAGATCATGGCTTGATTAGGGATTCAAATCCAACTTCCTTCCAAGAATGAAAGGATCCTTCCCCCATTCATCTCAACAACTTAACTACTACCCAGAATAGGCAACGCTCCCTCAAAAGGGTCATCAAAGCACTGTAGCGCTCCCCAGTAGGCTTAAGGGGGGGCGCCAACACTCCTAAAGACACCAGCGCTCCCCCAGAAGGGCCAAAGAAGATTTATAATGCTCCCAGATAGTGTAAGGGGGAGCGCCAACACTCCCAGAAGAGGTATAAGGGAGCGATCCCCTCCAAAAACTTAGTTTTTTGAGTGTTTTCAGATGGAAAAAGGTTCATGAGCCCAGTTAACCTTTCCTCCTCTTCCAAATCAAGTTTTTGACATGTGCCAAGTGTCCTCCTAATTTCGTTTACAGGCACGACATAGGAATCATGGCAGTATGCTTCCCTGACACTTGCGACACTTGTGAGCAAAATGCGACACTTGCGACCTTTGTAATGACGACACTTGCGACACTATCAAAGTGAATCATCTTTACATAAAACAATCTTGGGTTCATTACCCAAACCTTTGTGCTTCGGGACTTTCTTCAAGGGTTGACATCAATGAAAACCAACCTTAATTAACAGTTACACTATATGTGTCAGCAACATGTGGTTTATCTATTTCTGATGAGTATAGCCTAAATAAGAAAACAATCTAAAAACCAACACTCTGTTTTCACACTTCAAAGATAACACTCTCCACACATTTCACAATTCAGAAAGAAAAACTCATAAACAAGCATATGATCTAAATTTATTGCTAAGGTGATGGACTTGTTCATTGTTGTCTCATGAAAGGAAAATATAACTTTGACTCTATCTTCTAGAGCAACTAAACTAACAACAATTAACACTTTGCACATTCTTAAAAGGGAAATTCAATCAAGCTTAAAATAAATATCGGTCAAAGTAAAACACTCCATTATAGGTGCATGTAGGGTGAGAGATGGAGGTCTTTATTGTGCATGTGTTAGAAAGGTGTAACCTAATCAATTCTGGAAAATAAATCTAAGTGTAGTGGGATGCTCCATTATAGGCTCATGTATGGTGAAAGATGGAGATCCAACTGTTCCTGTACTGCCACACTTTGCAATAAATTTTAATAGTGAAATCAAAATAAAATAACATGAAATCAAAATAACAAGTACATGAAATAAAAATCTATACTAATAATTTACAATGAGCTTACCAAGCTGGATTGGTGGCCCTTGCCGATGCCAACATGGAGTCTTTTATATCAACAGATGCTAAATTCTAAAAGACACACAAGATCATTGAATTCAAACTTGCATTAATCTTTAACAAGTAGGTTTACAAAACGAGTCTTTTCATGAATCCAATTTGTAGCATAAAAACTCCTCCCTTCCTCAGACCTATGAGGTCTTATTTATACATAAAATCCATGGAGGAATGGATGAAACCGAATCCCCAAACTCAGAAAATAAATTTTACAATTTTAGGTTAAATCCCAAAAATCTGTTTTTCATCAATTTGGGCAAATTCAAGTTAGAGATCCACCCATATCTTCTCAAACAATTCGAATTTTGGAAATGTTCCTGAGACTTACTCAATTTTAAACATTCTAGACAAAACCCATTTCATGTAATTTCTATATCTGATGCCATCTGCACGAAAATCGAGGTGCAAGTTGGCAGTTTGAGATTTTTGTTAATTTTTGTAGAATCATTCTCCCTGATCTAGAGGTCCACACATGTGATATGGGTGAATTATGACCCACATGTACGCAGTTAAATGCCTCTCTGGACAAAACCCATGTCCCCGATTTTCTTCTAGAAGCATTCCAAAATTTCGAATTATTTCTAGTACCAGACTAGCACAAAAATAGGTATCGGACGAGCACAACATTGGCACCGGATAAGATGAGTAATTGATGAACGCCAAAACATGTACTCGTTGAATAAGGGTTGTTTTCATAAGGTCTTATTAGATAATTAAAAGTAATTAGAGATCTTTAAACATCAAATATTCAATCCAAATAATTAATAAATCATCATAAATCATGATTAAACATAATTTACCTCATATGTACAAAACAATTGCTAAATGACATGTCTGTTGAGGAAAATAGGTAGAGACTGCATATTTATGAGGCAAAATTGGTTAGGATATGGGACAAGATAAGTCAATTGGAGGTGACAAAAAAGAGGCTCAACATTTCCCCTATTCCTTATCCATTGCATGTCCTCATGCAACAATGATCTTCAAAATTTCAAAATTGATGGTACTCCTCAGTTGATCAAGCATTCCTTGAAGTTCCACCTTTCTTCAGCTCCTTAAGTTCTCTTTTAAGTAACCTACTATACAATATAAAATTCCTGGCCTATGCTTCACACTTCTTACCCATGACAAAGTAGTTATGATGGAAAAGTGGAGTCATGAGTAATAGATTAGATCTGCTAGTGATTTGACTTTAAGTCTTATCCAATATGTAATATCCCTAAGGCCGAACCTAATTGCAAATGTAAATACAAATGTACATAAGTTGGTGAGCTTATTTGATATCATTTTGGTATGCATATTTCATGGCATAGTGCATGCATGTACTGCACAGTAAAATGAGGAAGTGTGCATATTCTGGGATACCGCACACAACATCTTAAGTGCGCGCGATGTAGAGGCTAGGAAGCCTTGTGTATCTGATATGTTTTATAGGCTGGTGAGCTAGTATTATAAGCTAGGATGCTTATGTTTTGATTAGACTGGAGAGCCTAGATGTTAAAGGCTAGTGCACATGTTTTTGTACATATTTCATATTTAATATAAAATACATCGCTGCGCATAGACCGACCAGGATAAAAAAGATGGGGGACTAAACTCCACTAGTTAGGGAAAGGGAAGGGGCTAATTTAAGGAATATTATATTAATATTTCTTAAATCATAAAGTATGGATAATTATGTTATCCTAAGTTCTAAGTTGGGGCCAAGTGGGCCAAAGTAGCTTCCAACATGAAAAGTGTCAAGTTGGCGGCATGCATACATATTGTTGGACTTAGATCATTTCAGAGATCTCTCCATCATTCAGACCATCATATTTTCCCTGATTCATTCATCATTGAGATATACAGTCAATCATCCAGGAGTATTGGCAGCCATTATTGAGATATCATTTGTATCTTCATGACTTTACCTGAACCCGTATCCAGAGCCTTCTGTTGGGTAACTGTTAGCTTGGGAGCGGGATTGAAGAATTGGGTTGTCAGGCTCGTGAGTAATTCTCTGGGTGAGATAATTACTGGGGATTGATTTCCAAAGGTGTTGAACTACAACTGCAGGGCTCTAAGACTTCCTATCCGGCCTGTTGCTGAAGCCTTGGAAGGGAAGTGGGGTAGCCGAGGGACTCTTGAGCAGAGAAGGAGCACACTTCCTTGGGTGGGACAGGCATCTGGGGAATGAGGGACTACAGGCTATTAGTTGAGTGAGCACCTGAGATGGAGTCTTTCCTATTGTTCATGAGCCTTTAGCCTGGTTAGGAACCCCTTTACCCGGGTGGATTTTAGTCCCAGCTCGGGGGTGACTCACTATTGAGAGTGATGAACAATGTGGTCTAAGGCTGGGAGGTTCGTGGAAGGTCTGCACACAGTTGGTGATATTATCACAAAGATAAGTGTCAATTGTGTGATTAATTTACATGTTGCATTGTTATTCACGTGTTATTTTTATGGGTTTATCCTATGTGTGATTATAGTAGTATGTATGCTTATGGGTATTGCATGTATATGTTTATTGCTTTTCAGTGTGAATCCATGCATTTACATAGTGTATTTTTCTGTTCACGTTTTATATATATTAAGCTTCCACAAGAGTTCTGTGTGTGCATATGTTTTAATTGCATGCAGTTAGAAAATTATATGAGACATAACATAGTTAGGATGCTAAGTATGTTATAGTACATTCCGCACAAAGAACGGATGTGTTCTTCGGTGTAGCGTGGCCCGACAAGAATGGTCGGGGACATTACAAATTGGTATCTAAGCATGAAAGAGTGTTCAGGAGTAGCATGGCCTAGCCTGTTGAAGGCTAGGAATGTTACAAAGATGGTTTCAGATCTAAGTAAAGCGTCTGAGGAGTGGCATGCCCTGGCTAGTGTGAGGTCGGGGATGCTACAAATTGTTATCAAAGATTCAATTTTCAACATTGAGCCTGAATGGGATGAGAAAGTTGAGTTGAAGAAAAATGTCACATAGGATTTAATTCGAAGTGGCCAAATTTCAGTTGTAGAGCATCCATGGCAAAAAGTAACAACAACTGGGCAGAAATGGGGAAAAGCCCCAATTTCCATGGGTGCATTCATGAGAAAATGGATAAATTCATCCAAGTGATGAGATATTATTGATTTAATATCTGTCCTAGCAAATTTGAACCTGGAATTGGTCGAATTTGAAGTTACAGTGAAGCCATGACAGATGGAGTGGAAAATGTTAGCGTGCAGGTGCACGCGATAAATTGTGGCGTCGAGTGGAAGAATATGGTGTGCGGGTGCACGCACTAAATTTTGCATTATACAGAGTGCACATACATAATAAGGTGTGCGTGGTGTACCCACACACAATAAGGGCATGCAGGGTGTATGCAGTATTGACAGAGCGAAGAGGAGTTTGGTTGGCACACGTGCAATATGGGTATATGTTGTCGCATGATAGTTTAGTATGTGCGTGTAGAGTATTGATGCGTAGTGGGGGCATATTGAACTTTAGCATGGTGCAATTCATAGAGAAAAATTCATGTATAATATCAATGCGCGATACAAAAACTGAGCGCAACGGGTAATAGTGCAAGAACCAAAACTGTGTGTGGTAGTTATTGGCGCACGATACAAAAGTGCACGCATGTTATTGGTGCGACAAAGAAGTGATACACAGTGGTTTAAAGTGCATGAAGCACGATATAATTGTGATGTTGCAGCACATGGAAAATATGGGAGCACATATTGAAACTTGTGTGTGCGAAGTTGTTTGAAAGGGGAAGAACAACAGAAACAGTGAAGGGTAAATTATAAGACCCCGACTAGCTCCATGAAGCCATAACTTTCTTCTCAAGACTCATAATTGAGCATGTGAGAAGGCGTTGGAAAGGTCTTGGACAATGGAATATAATTATCCACCCAAAAAATTGATTGGGAATTCAATGTTTTAGGAAATCAGAAGAAAGGCTTTTGATAAATTATTGAACCAAAATGGTTCATATTTTTCATAAAATTTGTTGAAATATCCAGTCTGACAAGTTTTGTTGGTTGCACATTTTTCAGAGTTAACAATAAATAGATCAGATCAAGATCCATTTAGAGTCCAGAGTAATGGAAGAGGCACCAAAAAATTACATCCAGGAAGATGAAGTTAGAGGGATGGATGTCCATTTGAGCATGGAAGGAACCAACTCCAATGGACATGGTGAAGAAAGGGATGAAAACATAAATATGGCAGAGACCATTAAAAATTTACAGAAGGATGTTCAAAGCCATAAAGTTGATAATGAAAGGATTATGAGAGCCAAGGAGCACTCGGATGACTTCAACATGAAGTTATTGGAGAGCTTGAACATAATAGAAAAGAATTTGGATAAGGAGAGTGGCTCGAGCAAATCGGGAAGTCACAAGTCTCATGATGAGAAAAGAAAAACAAGAAGTGTTAGCAGGCATCACCACCACTCCCCGAGGATTTCCAATAAGATATCACATAGTATCTCAAGTCCATCCCCTGTCATAAAGTATGAGAGGTTTGGGGTGGATGAACTGTGAGGAGAAATGAACAAAATCAAACCTCCTACATTTGATGATGAGCACAAGAAGGATGAAGATGCAGAGACATGGCTTCTGGGCATGAGAAATTATTTTCAATTGCATAATTATTCCTCTCATGCAGAGGGTAGAATTTCCATCTATCAACTCAAAGGAAAAGCATCTATGTGGTGGGATCAGCTTGTGCAGGTGCAACACATCAAAGAGAAAAGTGTTACTTGAAGAAGATTCAAGAAGTATTTTGAGAAGAAATACTTGACTAAGAGATACTATGACAAGAAAATGAAAGAGTTCTTTTAAATGAAGCTTGGGAGTATGACAATTGAGGAATATGCGAGAAGGTTTCTAGCACTGTTGAAGTATGTCTCTTTCATCAAGGATGAGACAGTCAAAATTCAAAGGTATTTGAGTGGATTGCCATCATTCATCAGTGACAAAATATAGTATGATGATCCTAAGACATTGGAGGAGACCATAAGGCGAGCTAAATGCCTATATGATCAACAAAAATCAAGGCCAACATTCCAAAAATCTTGGGAAGACAAAAAATAAATTCAAGATGGATCAAAGGAAGAAGGGGTCTAAGCCACCATTCTTCAGAAATAGTCCACAGGGACAACAAACTCCTAAGGAACCCATAATGATGGACATAGGAAGTCAAAGGCCAAGGAAACCACCTATTCAATGTTGGGGTTGTAAAGGGGATCACATGTTCAGAGATTGTGCCCACAGAGGTGAAAAAGGGAGGATTGTTCATAATGTATAACAAGTTGAAATAGTGGAGGACATGGGTAGAAAAATACCCAGGATCTATGCATCCCTGGACAACAAGCAAGCATAATATCAGTCACATATGATTGAAGTGGAAGGTATGATCAACAACCAAACCATTTCTATTTTAATTGATTCAGGATCTAGTCATAATTATATAGATCCTAAGGTGGTGGAAAGTTTTCATTTTCCAAAAAGAAAGAATGGGAAATCTTGGTTGGTCCAGCTAGCTACAGGGGCCAAAAGAAAAGTTAATGAGATGCTTAAGTCATGTCTTATTGACATGAATGGACTGAACACCCAGGCAGATTTGAACATCTTTCCTTTAGGTTCATATGACTGTCTAATTGGGATGGATTGGTTGGACCAACAACATTCCATCCTAGAATACCATAAAAAATCATTTACTTGATTGGATGAGTAAGGGAAACTAAAAAAAGTGCAAGGAATTCCCAGGGAAGTAGCCATAAGATATATTTCATCATTGCAGCTAAAGAAATGTTAAAGAAAAGGGTGTCAAATAATTGCATCTCATTTGGCGGAGAAACCTAGAGATAAGGTGCCAAATTTGGAAGATTATGCAGTCCTGGAAGATTTTCAAGATGTGTTCAAGGAGGTACCAAGACTACCCCCAAGGAGGGACATTGATTTCTCTATAACTCTGATGCCTAGAGCAGCTCCAGTGTCAAAGACTCCTTACAGAATGAGTACACCAAAGCTGAAGGAGTTGCAAATGCAACTTGAATAGCTTATGAAGAAGGGGTATATACACCCAAGTGTGTCACCTTGGGGTGCCCCAGTCTTGTTTGTGAAGAAAAAAGATGGAACATTAAGATTGCACATTGATTTTAGACAATTGAATAAAGTGATTGTAAAGAACAAGTATCCTCTGCCAAGGATTGATTATCTTTTTTATCAATTGAAGGATGCAAAGATCTTTTCAAAGATAGATCTCAGTTCAGGATACCATCAGGTAAGGATTAAAGAGGAATATATCAACAATATTTCTTTCAGGACAAGGTATGGTCATTATGAGTTCACAGTGGTGCCATTTGGGTTGTCAAATGCAACAGTTGTTTTCATGTGCTTAATGAATGGTGTTTTCCGAGAATATTTAGACAAGTTTGTCATTGTCTTTTTGGATGACATCCTCATATATTCTTGTTTATGGATAAATTCGTGAGTGCGGACACAGACCAATCTCCCTAAGATCCACCTGGATCTGGAACAAAACGTGACAGAACACTACTCTTTCCCTAGATCTAACTATTGAATGGAACTAAGAGAAATGGATGGAGTACATACCTTATGAACGCTCTCCTTTAATCTCTGTTGTTCCTCGCCCTGCTCCGATGCTCTTGCGTTGTTTCAATCACAACAACACAAACCAATCACAGCAAAAGCATTAATCTATTCAATATTTAGTCTATACATGTGATCAAGGAATCATGTAATAAGATGACATCATCATTATGGGAAAGGGACATATTCATGTATTGTATTAATTGAAAGAGAAATATACAACCTGAGCCTTGATGTCGTAAGGTCCCTTCCAACTGTCCTTCGTTCCCCACGCACTTTGACTCCAAGAATTCTGAGACCATATATTTGATAGTTTCTCACAATCTATCTTGACAAAGCAAATCTCAAAGCCACTCCAATCAAGCTAATAATTCCAAGCCAAAGAACCACAACCAAGAAATCACAAGCTAACAAAAGCTCAAGCTCACTTTCTCCATGAGAACTCTTCTCCTTTTATAAGATGAAGAAGATAAGGTGAGGAGGTTAGGATGATCCCACTAAATCATGAAAGCGAGTAAGATCCAAACCATTCGGATGCCACCT
>ML806183.1:32295-45895 GCA_009831015.1 Picea engelmannii
TAGGAAAATGCCATTTCTTTTCTCAGGAAAAGTTCTTCTTCCTTCTCTCTTCAGGAACTCAAGCCACTGACCCCCTTCTGAAGGCAACAGATAGGTTTACATCATTAACGATCATAGGGATGACGAAAATAATGTGTAACAATTCCAAGTTAGAAGAAGAGCATGAACATCATTTGAGGATGGTTTTGCAAGCATTAAGGGAGCATCAATTGTATGCCAAATTGAGCAAGTGCTCATTTTACTAGAAGCAAATTCACTATTTGGGGCACATCATTTCAAAGGATGGGATAGAAGTGGACCCTAAGAAGATAGAAGCCATTAGAGAATGGCCGGTGCCAAATAATGTGACAGAGGTGAGATCATTCATGGGCCTTGCAGGATACTATAGGAGATTTATAGAAGGATTTTCAAAGATTGCACACCCAATCATGAATTCATTGCAAAGAAAGGGTGTAAAGTTTCAGTGGACATTGTATTTTGAAAAGAGTTTCCAACACTTGAAACAATTATTAACAAGTGCTCCAATATTAAGGATAGCAGACCCAAATGAAGAATTCATTGTATGCATAGATTCATGTAAAGAGGGACTTGGTGGAGTCCTCAGTCAAAATGAGTTTTTTATATGTTATGAGGCAAGGAAGTTAAAGGAGCATGAAATAAACTATGCCACTCATGATTTGGAGTTGGAAACCATAGTATATCCCTTGAGGAAATGGAGATACTACCTCATGGGGAAAAGGTTTGAGATGAGGATAGACCACAATGGTCTAAAATATTTTTTTGATCAGCCAACTTTAAATGCTAGGCAAAGAAGATGCTTAGAATTTCTAAGCGAATATGATTTCGATATAAAGCATATCAAGGGAAAAGAGAACAAAGTGGTTGATGCACTTAGCAAAAGAGTGCATGAAATGCATGCTACAACTATTAGCATGTATCAATCAGATTTGAAACACAGAATTATAGAGACTGCCAAATCAGATTTACAATACAAGGATTTAGTGGCAAAATTACAACAAGGTAATTTGCAGTAGAAAATTGAAGAATACAAGCTGGATGAGGATGAAATTCTCATATATAGGGGTAGAATTTATGTACCAAATTCTCAGGAATTGAAAAATATGATACTGAGGGAAATGCATAATGTGCCTTATGTTGGACACCCGGGATATCAGAAAACTATTGTAGTTGTCAAGAGCCAATATTATTGGCGAGACATGAAGAAAGAGGTTGCTGATTTTATTGCCAGATGTTTGGAATGTCAAAAAGTAAAGGCTGAGCATAGACACCTAGCTGGTTTGCTACAACCATTACCCATTCCTGAGTGGGAATGGGAAGTTGTAACCATGGATTTCATTACCAAACTGCCCAGAACAAACAAGCAACATGATTCTATCATGGTAGTGGTGGATAAGCTTACCAAAACTGCCCATTTTATTCTGGTTAAACTCACTCACAAAGCAACAAACATTGTTGATGTTTATATGAGGGATATTGCTAGATTACATGGCATACCCAAGACAATTGTGTCTGACAAAGATCCAAAATTTACCTCAAAATTTTGGAAGGGATTATTTAATGGATTTGGAACAAATTTGAATTTTAGTACAACTTATCATCCAGAAACAGATGGAAAAACAAAGAGGGTGAATCAAGTGATTGAGGATATGTTGAGGATGTATGTGATGGATAAACCATCAAAATGGGAAGACTACCTACACTTGGTAGAGTTCGCTTATAACAATGGGTACCAAGCATATCTAAAGATGAGCCCATTTGAGGCACTTTATGGCATAAAGTGAAACACACTGGTAAGTTGGGATAACCCAACAGATAGGGCAGTGGTTGGGCCAGAATTGCTCAGGGAAATGGAAGAGAAAATGTTGAAAATAAAACAAAATTTAAAGGCTTCCCAAGACAGGAGGAAAATCTATGCTGATAAGGGCAGAACTCACAGGAAATTTAAAGTGGGTGACCATGTATTCTTGAAAGTGAAAGCCAACAGAAGTTCCCTGAAGTTGGGAAATTGTTCAAAGTTGGCAGCTTGTTATTGTGGTCCATTTGAAATCCTAGAGAGGATTGGTCCAGTAGCTTATATGATTGCATTGCCTGCATCTATGTCTATTCATAATGTATTCCATGTATCCTTGCTAAAGAAATATATACCTGATGATAATCATGTTATTGATTGGAATTTGATTCAGGTGGATCAAGAAGTCTCTTTTCAAGTGCGTTTGGTGCGCATTCGGGACTGAAAAACCAAACAGCTCCAGAATCGAGCCATAGGGCTTGTAAAGGTCAAATGGACCTGGTACGGTCCTGAGGACACTACTTGGGAGCATGAGAATGCAATGCGGGCAGAATACTCGCATCATTTTGAGGATTTTGAAATTTAGTTGTACATGGGTATGTGATGCACTAAGGACAGTGCATAAATAAAGGGAGGGGATTGTAATATCCCTAAGGCCGAACCCAATTGAAAATGTAAATACAAATGTACATAAGTTGGTGAGCTGGTTTTATATCATTTTGGTATGCACATTTCATGGCATAGTGCGCACATGTATTTCACAGTAAAATGAGGAAGTGTGCACATTCTGGGATACTGTGTGCAACATCTTAAGTGCACACGATGTAGAGGCCAGGAAGCCTTGTGTATATGATATGTTTTATAGGATGGTGAGACAGTATTATAATCTAGGATGCTTATGTTTAGATTAGGTCAGACAGCCTAGATGTTAAAGGCCAGTGCGCCTGTTTTTGTACATATCTCATATTTATTATAAAATACAGCATTGTGCACAGACCGACCATGATAAAAGAGATGGGGGACTAAACTCCACTAGTTAGGGAAAGGGAAGGGGATAAATTCAGGAATATTATATTAATATTTCTTAAATCATAAAGTATGGATAATTATGCTATCCTAAGTTCTAATTTGGGGCCAAGTGGGCCAAAGTAGCTTCCAACATGATAAGTGTCAAGTTGGGGGCATGCATACATATTGTTGGACTTAGTTCATTTCAGAGATCTCTCCATCATTCAGACCATCATATTTTCCCTGATTCATTCATCACTGAGCTATACAGTCAATCATCCATTAGTATTGACAACCATTATTGAGTTATCATTTGTATCTTCATGACTTTACCTGAACCCGTATCCAGAGCCTTCTATTGGGTAACTGTTAGCTTGGGAGAGGGATTGAATAAGTGGGTTGTCAAGCCTGTGAGCAATTCTCTGGGTGAGAGAATTGTTGGGGATTGATTTTCGAAGGTGCTGAACTACAACTGCAGGGCTTTGAGACTTCCTATCCGACCTATTGTTGAAGCCCTGGAAGGGAAGTGGAGCAATTGAGGGACTGTTGAGCAGAGAAGGGGCACACTTCCTTGGGTGGGACAGGCATGTGGGGAATGAGGGACTGTAGTCTATTAGTTGAGTGAGCACCTAAGATAGAGTCTTTCCTGTTGTTCATGAACCTTTAGCCTGGTTAGGAACCCCTTTACCCTGGTGGAGTTTAGTCCCAATTCGGGGGTGACTCACTGTTGAGAGTGATGAACAGTGTGGTCTAAGGTTGGGAGGTTCGTGGAAGGTCTGCACATAGTTGGTGATAATCTCACAAAGATAAGTGTCAATTGTGTGATTAATTTACATGTTGCATTGTTATTCACGTGTTATTTTTATGGGTTTATCCAATGTGTGATTATAGTTGTTTGTATGCTTATGGGTATTGCATGTATGTGTTTACTGCTTTTCAGTGTGAATCCATGCATTTACATAGCATATTTTTTTGTTCACGTTTTATATATATTAAGCTTCCGCAAGAGTTCTGTGTGTGCATATGCTTTAATTGCATGCAGTTAGAAAATTATACAAGACATAACTTAGTTAGGATGCTAAGTATGTTAAAGTACGTTCCACACATAGAACAGATGTGTTCTCCGGTGTGGCATGGCCTGACAAGAATGGTCGGGGACGTTACAAATTGGTATCTGGGCATGAAAGAGTGTTCAGGAGTAGCATGGCCTGGACTGTTGAAGACTGGGAATGTTACAAAGACGGTTTCAGAGCTAAGTAAAGTGTCTGAGGAGTGGTATGCCCCAGCTGGTGTGAGGTCAGGGATGCTACACAATCTGTTGTGGATCATAGTTAGGAGGAAGGGCTGGATCTGACTCTAATATGAATATAGGATAATGGCCAAGATTTTTCATAACGACTTTGACTAATAGTCCCCTAGATAGATTACCTTTAAAATAAAAGTGATATAATCAAAGTTTAGATCTCATTTGAAGAGAGAAACACATAAAAGAATACATCCCAAGATGATTAACTCGTTTCTTATCCAAGTTTTTAGAGATGAATTTCTTCTTGCTTAGGTAAGGTGAATTACATATATCGAGGGTCCCACTTTCATGAAAACCTATTTATTTTAAAGATAGAACCCTAAAGTGGATACTTGAAGGTTCTTAAGAACATCATCCAAGAGATATAAAGGTCATCTCCTAGAATTGATTTGATAATGATTTCTTTAGAATGAGACCCAAGGGTTTTTGTTTAGTTTTAGGTGTGCCACTTTATGTTTTTCAACTCCCTTTACCCGGCATAGCCCTGTTGCCAGCAGACCTGTTCAGTACCCAAACGGGTTTACCTTAGTACCATACAAGCATGGCCCCACTACCATCATGCCTGTTCAGTACCTCAACGGGTTTACTTGTACTTCCTGATACTTCCTTTTTATTATATTACTCAAAAGATTTAGAATGTTGTATACTGTTCATTGACAACTTTAATGTATAAGGAAGGTAGGTTGTATGAGAGTGTTTTAGAGTTATTAGGAACATAATTAATTTTTTGCAATTATCCCAAGGGTGACATCAACCGCATTAGACTTAAATCTTAGTTCTTCAATGTATAATGGAACATCTCGGATAATGAATAAGATATCCCTCTAGTTAATCCTATTAGGGTTCTCATGAAAGTTCATTGAGGTTTTTCAAGGGCAGTCGACACATGAGGTTTTCTTCAATACCTCCCAAGAGAAACTTGTAAATATAAACTTGGATAAAAAATTGTTAAATCAACTAGGTTAGTATTAGACATAATGGTGCCACCACTTTCCAATGGATATTTCAATTATTAATCACTTTTTCGTAATGATGAGGTAATAAGACACATACACCCATTATTATATAGAGATAAATGTGAAAATATCTTCTTAAATGATAGCAAGGATGATTCATTTAGGGGTGAGTGTAACAATGTAGGAGGAAGATGTATATGAGAGTAAAGAACAGTTCAACAAAAGACTTAAATGATCCTTGATAGAAAGAACATGAAAAGATTAGCTCATACCTCAAATTACCTGAAGTGAAAACAATGTTACGCACATGACAAAGATCATATCACTTTGGCATCAGTACCAGATAAGTAATGGAGAAGGTTTCTGCAGTACTGGAACATATAGTACTGGAACAAGATAGTAGCAGAACAAGATTATGTAGTACCATAATAGGACAATACCAAAATAGGATTCTGTCGTACCAAAATAGATAGTACCGGAACAGAGAAGTACTGGAACATAATTCTGCAGTACTGGAACACAATAGTACTGGAACAAAATTCTGCAGTAATTGAACATAGCAGTATCGGAACAACGCAATACTGAAACAAAATTTTGTAGTATCGGAACAACGCAATACTGAAACAAAATTTTGTAGTATCGGAACATAATTCTGCAGTATTGAAACAAAATTTTGCAGTACCGGAAAAGAGCAGTACCAGAAAAAAATTCTGCAGTACCAGAACAAAATTTTGTAGTACCAGAACATAATGGTACCAAAATTATGGAAATGACTATCAAATTTCAGCACTGAACATGTTGATTTGGCCTCGCCGACAGAAGTTTCAAAATAATATGAAGGTCTCAGTAGCCACTCCCCCATGCCTAAGGTTTTGCATGGCCTCATGCAAACAATGTGAGATGCTAAAAAAGGCTTCTCAGATGGTTGCAAACATCTGCTAAAAACAAACAAATAGAACTAATTAAAACTAGATTTTTATTCATGCTTACAAATAGAAAATTTAGGGAAAATGTCAAAAGTTGAATTATTAGCTATGAATAAAATAGTTCAGAATTAACATTCATTTTTAATTTCTATTAAAAATATCACTTAATCGATCATCCTTGTGAAATAGTGGTCTTAAAATAGATAGGTAATGATAAAGCATGAATGCATCTTTTTTTAACAACTTAAGGAAAAAAAAGAAATTTGAAGAAATAGGTCTTGAAGCACTCCCTTAAGTGTTATATTTCATTGACAAGAATGCCTTCTCCGCTTTTGAAACCCTTCCAGTATTATGTATTCATTCATAGGATGAAGAGATTACTTTCTCATAAAATTCCAAACAAAATTATCATAACTTTTAGAAATAAATCTACTATGGGAACAAAATATCTTAAACCGATTGTTTTATTAGCTTTTGACATTCTCATTTATGAAAAGTATGAAATATATGTTTCATTGCACTTATGTGCAAAATTTATTTATTTATTTACTTATCCTAATCTAATTGAATAAAATAAAATGTCCTTTAAGTATAGGAATACTTCTAGTGAAGCCATGTGCGTAATAGGGTTAGAAATATATCCATACTCGGGTTTAAAAGATAAATTTTAATGCATAACGAAGTATGAAGGACTAGCTGCTTTGATGATGAGATCAAACAATAATGAAAAGTAAAAGAGTAGTGTGACCTAATAACTAATTGAAACAATATTTCAATAGAATCACAATATTCTTGTTTCTCTTCTTTGTTTAGGTCACACTGAATGTCTTCCTCTCCCATGCTATGCAGATTATCCTCTTCAAGATGATTTGTCTTTGGAGTACATACTGGATCTGCCGAGAGACATGCTAAGAAATACTCAATCCCAGGTTCCAATGGTTTCTCTCCATTGAATTCTATCCATGATTCTTAAGTATCCTCAACAAATTGACAAGAGGAATTTGAAGGGACTTCTAAATCTTCTTGTGGAGAGACAAATAAATTATTTACTGTTGTCAAGATATTCTCTTCTTGAGAGGTGGATATCCCAACAGCTACTAGAATATGAGAAAGTTCTCAGAGGAACATTCTTCAAGCTCTTGATCATTCGTGAATTTATCTAGATGGCTGATGATCCCTATATCGCAACACAAATTAACACTCGTGGGTTCTTACAACACCCCAAAAAATATTTATCATCAAATATTTGAATTTTAAAACAAAGAAACTAAAACTATTTGAAAAAATAAAACACACCAAACTTGAACTCCTTGCGTTACTGGGACCCTGTTGTCACCATGTTATCGATTCACACAAGTCAACTCATCATAAATAAAACTAATTTTGCATAAATAAAAACTCACTTTTGCATAAAATAAGGAAAAACACACTTGCATTAAAAAAAAAAACACCTATGCATGAAAGGGAGAGGACAACCTAATTTTGGAGAAACCCCACTAAAGTGGATGTGTGGGTTCTTCCCGCATGTCTTACCATCTTCTCTATGCCCTTAGGTCATCCATAAAACCAATCCAAAACCATTAAATCAATCTAATCCAAATACTACCTATTACCATTTACAACTCCCCACCAACGACGCCAAAATGTTGGTGCAATTATATGCATAATATATTACCAAACATAAATTAACGACCAAGATTCATAATCAATAGAGTTGTTAAACTATATGTGTTGAAAACATGTAGTTTATCTATGTCTGATGGGTATAGCCTAAATAATAAAAAAATCTAAAATCCAACAATCTGTTTCCACACTTCAAAGATAACACTCTCCACACATTTCAAAATTTAGAAAGAAAAACTCATAAACAAGCATATGATCTAAAGTTCTTGCTCAGGTGATGGACTTGTTCATTGTTGGCTCATGAAAGTAAAAGATGAACTTTTATTCTATCTCCTAGAGAAACTAAACTAACAACAATTAACACTTTTCTCATTCTTAAAAGGGAAACTCAATCAAGCTTAAAAGAAATACCAATCAAAGTAAAACACTCCATTATAGGTGCATGTAGGGTGAGAGATGGAGGTCTTGATTGTGCATGCGTTAGAAAGGTGTAACCTAATAAATTATGGAAAATAAAGCTAAGTGTAGTGGGATTCTCCATTATAGGCTCCTGTTCCAACTGTTCCTGCACCGCCACAATTTGTAATAAATTCTAATAGTGAAATCAAAATAAAATAACATGAAATCAAAATAACACGTACATGAAATAAAAATATATACTAATAATTTACAATGATATTACCAAGCTGGATCGGTGGCCCTTTTTGATTCCAACATGGAATATTTTAGATCAGCAGATGCTAAATTCTAAAAGACACACAAGATCATTGAATTCAAACTTGCATTAATCTTCAACATGTAGGTTTACAAAAACAGTCTTTTCATGAAACCAACTTGTAGCATAACAAATCCTCCTCCCTTCCTCATACCTATGAGGTCTTATTTATACATAAAATACATGGAGGAATGGATGAAACCGAATCCCCAAACTCATAAAACAATTTTTACAATTTTAGGATAAATCCCCAAAAATCTGTGTTTTTCATCAATTTGGGCAAATTAGAGTTAGAGATCCACCCATATCTTCTCAAACAATTCGAATTTTGGAAAATTTCCCATGTGATACTCATTTTTCCACATTCTAGACAAAACCCATTTCGTAGAATTTCTATCTCTGATTCCATCTGCACGAAAATCGAGGTGCAAGTTGGCAGTTTGAGATTTTTGTTAATTTTTGCATAATCATTGCCCCTGAGATGGAGGTCCACACGTGTGATATGGGTGAATTATGACTTGCATGTCCACATGTAAACGTCGATCAGGACAAAACCCATGTCCCCGATTTTCTTCTAGAAGCATTCCAAAATTTCAAATTATTTCTTGTACTGGACTAGCACAGAAATAGGTACCAGACGAGCACAACATTGGTACTGGATGAGAAGAGTACTATATGAATGCCAAAACATGTACCTGTTTAATAAGGGTTGTTTTCATAAGGTCTTCTTAGATCATTCAAAGTAATTAGAGAGCTTTAAACATCAAATATTGAATCCAAATCATTAATAAATAATCATAAATCATGATTAAACATAATTTACCTTGTATGTACAAAACAATTGCTAAATGACGTGTCTGTTGAGGAAAATTGGTAGAGAGTGCATATGTATGAGGAAAAATTGGTTAGGATATGGGACAAGATAAGGCAATTGGAGGTGACAAAAAGGAGGCTCAACAATCGTATTGTAGGCATCAAGATTCAAGACTGAATCTTACTTTTCATCCGCTTGGTTTAGAGGTGTTGATTCATCCTTGATAGTCTGTGTATTCTTGTCTGTTTGTGAATTAATTTTCATGGCTGATAAAGAATATCTTGCAGATTTAAAATGACAACAGTTTGTGGCAAGCTGATCCGGATCATTGATTTCAATTTTATTTTACTTTCGAAGTCTTTTTGTATGGTGCCCATCGGAGATATCTAAATTTGACTTTGGTCCATACCCTCGCAGGGGTTTTTAAAGAGAAATTCACTTTTGGTATCTCAGAATGAAATAAAATCAGGTTGTTGTTCTATCTCATACTTATGTTTTCATGACTTGGTTCCTCTTTTCTCTTTTGGTCTCCACATTTTCTTTATTGTAAAACCTATATACATTCTAGTAGCTTTGTATAAATTTTTATTTTACATCGCAACATATACAAATTATAAAACCAACCTTAATCCTTGTAATTAATACTTGTGGATTAAGTCAATGTTTATTTTAGGCTATAAATCTCGGGTGACATTCCCAACTATCTTGTCCTAGCCAAACAAGATCTGAAAATGATTGAGTAAAGTGTTCTATACCTTTTCCTCAACATGTAGATGTTCATGTGGAAAAGGGATATAAGGTAATATTGTTCAGGAAGAAGAAGCTGTTGCATAATGTTGGTGATTGAATAAAATGAACAATGAACCTTTATAGAATGATCTTTAGGGGATGCATTTGGACCCATGTCTTGTAATGGATGAACATAAATTACCAGTGGCACCATTTTAGCTGCATGCAGAGCTCCATAAAGATCCAGGGATTGGTGAGTGGGTGTCATCCGTTGATTGCATTGATCACGAGAAAATGGAATCAACTAGTCAATTTGCTTTGATAATTATTTCTAGTCCGGATTGCAAATTTGAAGAGGATCAAAGAAATTTGAATGAACATGATAACTTATCCTTACATATCTCGATGATTGTTCAAGAGGCATTGTGGGATGAGATACTATTGCAAGAAGGGGAACAATTTTTGGTTCAACTAGAAGATGATCTTCCTCATGGTTGAATTGAGGATGATGGAGGTAACTTAGGAAATAGTTCAAAGAAGTTCAAGTATTTTTCCATTCTTTTTATTTAGTACTCAGAGACCGTGTCTTGAAATGTCGCCCATAGATTTTCCTGGTTATTTGACAATCAAGCCTATGAATACATATTTCAATTTCAGTAGACTGCATGATTGGATTCACTAGAGGTTTTGTTATGATGGCCAATCATGGTAGGTGTTATGAACATAAATATACACATAAATAGATATTCATAACATAATAATTAATTAATAAATAATAATTATTAATAATGAAAGGACATGACTATTGGTTAAGGGAACCCCTACGTGGGTATATAAACGAGCCCTCATTCTCAATTGTATATCATCTTATATATTATCTTATCTTATCTATTCATATTTTATACATTATTCCTACATGGATTATTATGTTATATTCAAAGTATTTTGGATAATTCTTGTGTGAGCGAACTTTGTTCGTCTCATTTGGTATCAGAGCTAGTCTCGATCCAGATTTTGGCCAACTCCATAGTTCAGAGTTTCTCTGAGAAATCTGGTCTTTGACCAAAGATCAGGCCCTTGGCCATTCAATTTTCAAAATCTTAGAAACTCCGTTCCTTGACCAATTCAGGTCGTTAGCCATATAAACTAATTAAATTTCTAAATCTAAATCGTTAGTTTAGTATTTAAGGACTCTAAACTAATTAAATTTCTAAATCTAAGAAGTCGCGATCTATTCAAGCATCATTGTGGGTTATCGTCACTTCGTTCAAGAGCACATTAAATCCAATCCACAGGAAAAACAAGTTAGAACTGCAAATCTGTGAATTACCAATTAAAAAAATTCGACAAATCTTAACCTCAAAAGTCGTTTTGCGATTTTCAAAGAAAACAATCTGTTTCCTAATAAATTTATGGGTTGTATGTTTTCATGGTTTAAGTGATTAAAAAAAAAAACCTTCCCAAAGAATATATCCCATCATCCATTCAGATTTTCATTAGATTCGACTTTTGGGAACGAGAGGTTGAGAGCTTATCAAGGATTCCGCTAACACAGTTTGAAAGCTAACTATCATTTGGGAATAAATCTGTCATTTCATTATTCCAATATTATTTAGATAGTTAAGGCCCAATGCAATAAAAATCGTGGTCATCAAATTATCTTATGAATAAAGAATTTAATGAGTTTTTTAAAGAGGAGATAGGTGTTAGCACATATATATTAAGTTAATATTTGAAGGTTTTTTAGAACGATACCAAAAAGATATGAAGGCCCCTTGAAAAGTATACAGTCCCACTAAAGTTCAAGCTATTAAATGAAGGATATTTGAAGGTAGATATATATAAAGTGAAGATTAAAAAATAATTTTTAATTGAAGTCAAAGACAAAAAGTTGATTAGTGGGAAAAAAATAAATTAAGTCATAAAGTTATTAAAAGGGAAAAATAATACAAATAAGGAATTGAAGTTCTTATAGTTACTTATATATAAGTAACTATAAGAGCATACAAAGGGTTATAAAAAGTATAAAGAATAAAGTGATATTCTAAAAAGTAAAGTGCAATTTATTATATACAATAAGATACAAGAAAAAATTTATGGTGGTCCATTCTTAAGTTCATTTGTGAAAAGTTATTAAAAGAGATATATTGGAAGGTGTAATAATAAAGAGAAAAGGGTATATTATATAAGATGATTATTTATAAAGTGAAAGGAGTATAAGGAAAAAGATTTTTTCTAAAAAGGATTGAAGAAACATTTAAAAATCATTTACTATAGAAGAATATCAAGATAATTCAGAAATACAATCACGAATATTGGAAGGAGAACTAGGACATTATAAAGTGAGCAATAAAATATTACATTTTGAAATTGAGAATGAAAAATATTTTAATGGATTAACACATAAAGATAATTGTTACTTCAAAGAGCGTATTCAGGAACTCATTGCACAAAATGAAGAACTAAAGACCGAAAGACAAAAAATGGACCAAGACTTACTAGAACGAGATGAAGAAATATTATGATTAAAAAATCATAATCAAAATTTACTAGTTAAAATCAGAAAGTTAAAAGACATGAAGCAAAGGAATACAAATTTAGAACAAGAAAATCAAGGTTTCAAGGAGAAATCAATTGAAAAGGAGGAAGAAATCTCTTGCCAAAGGAACCTTAACCAAAAGTTACTTGAACAAATTAAAATCTTAAAGGATGAAATAAAAGAGAATCTAGAATCAGAAAAAGACAATAGGTCAAAAAATAAGGAAGAACTTTTACGATTAAGACGACATAATCAAGATTTATTAACTCAGATTAAAAGGTTGAAGCATGATAAGAAGACTTTACAAGAAAATCTAGATCGCAAAACATCATTAGTCGATAAGGAAATGATGATAGACCCAATCCACTTTACAACTCGAAAGGAGGAAAATCTAGTTGATGTAAAGAAGTTTTCAAATGTCGAGGTACAAACAAGCTAGAGATATGAAGAAGACTCATATCCAAAAGTTAATCAAGAAAAATATGAAAGTATAAGAAGTAAATATCAAGTTGCGAGGATGCCTTATCAACATCCTAATCACAAAAATCGATACTTTAGCCAATCAATGTATCAACAGAAGCAAATACCCGCTATGTCAAAGAATATTACTTCCACTACAAGTGAGGGTCAAAATATAAGAGATAATGGGAGTACAAATGTATCAAGTTCTTTCCAAGAACCCTATAAAAACCCAAATCCGCAGAAGATCGAATTAGGATGGGAAGACTCCTTTACAATTCAACAGTTCTGCACAACGCTTAGAAGATCCTATCGTCTCAGGTCCTCAATGATTACTAACTCAATAATGAAGAAGCATGACACAATAATTACAAGATAGCACAAGAGATAAGTCTTCCATAAAGTATGCTTTGAGGACAAAGCATTTTTAAGGGGAAGGCAATGTTATGAACATAAATATACACATAAATAGATATTCATAACATAATAATTAATTAATAGATAATAATTATTAATAACGAAAGGACATGACTTTTGGTTAAGGGAACCCTTGCGTGGGTATATAAATGAGCCCTCATTCTCAATTGTATATCATCTTATATCTTATCTTATCTTATCTATTCATATTTTATACACTATTCCTACATGGATTATTATGTTATATTCCAAGTATTTTGGATAATTCTTGTGTGAGCGAACTTTGTTCGTCTCAGCA
>ML806183.1:45995-62215 GCA_009831015.1 Picea engelmannii
AAACAGATGGAAAAACAAAGAGGGTGAATCAAGTGATTGAGGATATGTTGAGGATGTATGTGATGGATAAACCATCAAAATGGGAAGACTACCTACACTTGGTAGAGTTCGCTTATAACAATGGGTACCAAGCATATCTAAAGATGAGCCCATTTGAGGCACTTTATGGCATAAAGTGAAACACACTGGTAAGTTGGGATAACCCAACAGATAGGGCAGTGGTTGGGCCAGAATTGCTCAGGGAAATGGAAGAGAAAATGTTGAAAATAAAACAAAATTTAAAGGCTTCCCAAGACAGGAGGAAAATCTATGCTGATAAGGGCAGAACTCACAGGAAATTTAAAGTGGGTGACCATGTATTCTTGAAAGTGAAAGCCAACAGAAGTTCCCTGAAGTTGGGAAATTGTTCAAAGTTGGCAGCTTGTTATTGTGGTCCATTTGAAATCCTAGAGAGGATTGGTCCAGTAGCTTATATGATTGCATTGCCTGCATCTATGTCTATTCATAATGTATTCCATGTATCCTTGCTAAAGAAATATATACCTGATGATAATCATGTTATTGATTGGAATTTGATTCAGGTGGATCAAGAAGTCTCTTTTCAAGTGCGTTTGGTGCGCATTCGGGACTGAAAAACCAAACAGCTCCAGAATCGAGCCATAGGGCTTGTAAAGGTCAAATGGACCTGGTACGGTCCTGAGGACACTACTTGGGAGCATGAGAATGCAATGCGGGCAGAATACTCGCATCATTTTGAGGATTTTGAAATTTAGTTGTACATGGGTATGTGATGCACTAAGGACAGTGCATAAATAAAGGGAGGGGATTGTAATATCCCTAAGGCCGAACCCAATTGAAAATGTAAATACAAATGTACATAAGTTGGTGAGCTGGTTTTATATCATTTTGGTATGCACATTTCATGGCATAGTGCGCACATGTATTTCACAGTAAAATGAGGAAGTGTGCACATTCTGGGATACTGTGTGCAACATCTTAAGTGCACACGATGTAGAGGCCAGGAAGCCTTGTGTATATGATATGTTTTATAGGATGGTGAGACAGTATTATAATCTAGGATGCTTATGTTTAGATTAGGTCAGACAGCCTAGATGTTAAAGGCCAGTGCGCCTGTTTTTGTACATATCTCATATTTATTATAAAATACAGCATTGTGCACAGACCGACCATGATAAAAGAGATGGGGGACTAAACTCCACTAGTTAGGGAAAGGGAAGGGGATAAATTCAGGAATATTATATTAATATTTCTTAAATCATAAAGTATGGATAATTATGCTATCCTAAGTTCTAATTTGGGGCCAAGTGGGCCAAAGTAGCTTCCAACATGATAAGTGTCAAGTTGGGGGCATGCATACATATTGTTGGACTTAGTTCATTTCAGAGATCTCTCCATCATTCAGACCATCATATTTTCCCTGATTCATTCATCACTGAGCTATACAGTCAATCATCCATTAGTATTGACAACCATTATTGAGTTATCATTTGTATCTTCATGACTTTACCTGAACCCGTATCCAGAGCCTTCTATTGGGTAACTGTTAGCTTGGGAGAGGGATTGAATAAGTGGGTTGTCAAGCCTGTGAGCAATTCTCTGGGTGAGAGAATTGTTGGGGATTGATTTTCGAAGGTGCTGAACTACAACTGCAGGGCTTTGAGACTTCCTATCCGACCTATTGTTGAAGCCCTGGAAGGGAAGTGGAGCAATTGAGGGACTGTTGAGCAGAGAAGGGGCACACTTCCTTGGGTGGGACAGGCATGTGGGGAATGAGGGACTGTAGTCTATTAGTTGAGTGAGCACCTAAGATAGAGTCTTTCCTGTTGTTCATGAACCTTTAGCCTGGTTAGGAACCCCTTTACCCTGGTGGAGTTTAGTCCCAATTCGGGGGTGACTCACTGTTGAGAGTGATGAACAGTGTGGTCTAAGGTTGGGAGGTTCGTGGAAGGTCTGCACATAGTTGGTGATAATCTCACAAAGATAAGTGTCAATTGTGTGATTAATTTACATGTTGCATTGTTATTCACGTGTTATTTTTATGGGTTTATCCAATGTGTGATTATAGTTGTTTGTATGCTTATGGGTATTGCATGTATGTGTTTACTGCTTTTCAGTGTGAATCCATGCATTTACATAGCATATTTTTTTGTTCACGTTTTATATATATTAAGCTTCCGCAAGAGTTCTGTGTGTGCATATGCTTTAATTGCATGCAGTTAGAAAATTATACAAGACATAACTTAGTTAGGATGCTAAGTATGTTAAAGTACGTTCCACACATAGAACAGATGTGTTCTCCGGTGTGGCATGGCCTGACAAGAATGGTCGGGGACGTTACAAATTGGTATCTGGGCATGAAAGAGTGTTCAGGAGTAGCATGGCCTGGACTGTTGAAGACTGGGAATGTTACAAAGACGGTTTCAGAGCTAAGTAAAGTGTCTGAGGAGTGGTATGCCCCAGCTGGTGTGAGGTCAGGGATGCTACACAATCTGTTGTGGATCATAGTTAGGAGGAAGGGCTGGATCTGACTCTAATATGAATATAGGATAATGGCCAAGATTTTTCATAACGACTTTGACTAATAGTCCCCTAGATAGATTACCTTTAAAATAAAAGTGATATAATCAAAGTTTAGATCTCATTTGAAGAGAGAAACACATAAAAGAATACATCCCAAGATGATTAACTCGTTTCTTATCCAAGTTTTTAGAGATGAATTTCTTCTTGCTTAGGTAAGGTGAATTACATATATCGAGGGTCCCACTTTCATGAAAACCTATTTATTTTAAAGATAGAACCCTAAAGTGGATACTTGAAGGTTCTTAAGAACATCATCCAAGAGATATAAAGGTCATCTCCTAGAATTGATTTGATAATGATTTCTTTAGAATGAGACCCAAGGGTTTTTGTTTAGTTTTAGGTGTGCCACTTTATGTTTTTCAACTCCCTTTACCCGGCATAGCCCTGTTGCCAGCAGACCTGTTCAGTACCCAAACGGGTTTACCTTAGTACCATACAAGCATGGCCCCACTACCATCATGCCTGTTCAGTACCTCAACGGGTTTACTTGTACTTCCTGATACTTCCTTTTTATTATATTACTCAAAAGATTTAGAATGTTGTATACTGTTCATTGACAACTTTAATGTATAAGGAAGGTAGGTTGTATGAGAGTGTTTTAGAGTTATTAGGAACATAATTAATTTTTTGCAATTATCCCAAGGGTGACATCAACCGCATTAGACTTAAATCTTAGTTCTTCAATGTATAATGGAACATCTCGGATAATGAATAAGATATCCCTCTAGTTAATCCTATTAGGGTTCTCATGAAAGTTCATTGAGGTTTTTCAAGGGCAGTCGACACATGAGGTTTTCTTCAATACCTCCCAAGAGAAACTTGTAAATATAAACTTGGATAAAAAATTGTTAAATCAACTAGGTTAGTATTAGACATAATGGTGCCACCACTTTCCAATGGATATTTCAATTATTAATCACTTTTTCGTAATGATGAGGTAATAAGACACATACACCCATTATTATATAGAGATAAATGTGAAAATATCTTCTTAAATGATAGCAAGGATGATTCATTTAGGGGTGAGTGTAACAATGTAGGAGGAAGATGTATATGAGAGTAAAGAACAGTTCAACAAAAGACTTAAATGATCCTTGATAGAAAGAACATGAAAAGATTAGCTCATACCTCAAATTACCTGAAGTGAAAACAATGTTACGCACATGACAAAGATCATATCACTTTGGCATCAGTACCAGATAAGTAATGGAGAAGGTTTCTGCAGTACTGGAACATATAGTACTGGAACAAGATAGTAGCAGAACAAGATTATGTAGTACCATAATAGGACAATACCAAAATAGGATTCTGTCGTACCAAAATAGATAGTACCGGAACAGAGAAGTACTGGAACATAATTCTGCAGTACTGGAACACAATAGTACTGGAACAAAATTCTGCAGTAATTGAACATAGCAGTATCGGAACAACGCAATACTGAAACAAAATTTTGTAGTATCGGAACAACGCAATACTGAAACAAAATTTTGTAGTATCGGAACATAATTCTGCAGTATTGAAACAAAATTTTGCAGTACCGGAAAAGAGCAGTACCAGAAAAAAATTCTGCAGTACCAGAACAAAATTTTGTAGTACCAGAACATAATGGTACCAAAATTATGGAAATGACTATCAAATTTCAGCACTGAACATGTTGATTTGGCCTCGCCGACAGAAGTTTCAAAATAATATGAAGGTCTCAGTAGCCACTCCCCCATGCCTAAGGTTTTGCATGGCCTCATGCAAACAATGTGAGATGCTAAAAAAGGCTTCTCAGATGGTTGCAAACATCTGCTAAAAACAAACAAATAGAACTAATTAAAACTAGATTTTTATTCATGCTTACAAATAGAAAATTTAGGGAAAATGTCAAAAGTTGAATTATTAGCTATGAATAAAATAGTTCAGAATTAACATTCATTTTTAATTTCTATTAAAAATATCACTTAATCGATCATCCTTGTGAAATAGTGGTCTTAAAATAGATAGGTAATGATAAAGCATGAATGCATCTTTTTTTAACAACTTAAGGAAAAAAAAGAAATTTGAAGAAATAGGTCTTGAAGCACTCCCTTAAGTGTTATATTTCATTGACAAGAATGCCTTCTCCGCTTTTGAAACCCTTCCAGTATTATGTATTCATTCATAGGATGAAGAGATTACTTTCTCATAAAATTCCAAACAAAATTATCATAACTTTTAGAAATAAATCTACTATGGGAACAAAATATCTTAAACCGATTGTTTTATTAGCTTTTGACATTCTCATTTATGAAAAGTATGAAATATATGTTTCATTGCACTTATGTGCAAAATTTATTTATTTATTTACTTATCCTAATCTAATTGAATAAAATAAAATGTCCTTTAAGTATAGGAATACTTCTAGTGAAGCCATGTGCGTAATAGGGTTAGAAATATATCCATACTCGGGTTTAAAAGATAAATTTTAATGCATAACGAAGTATGAAGGACTAGCTGCTTTGATGATGAGATCAAACAATAATGAAAAGTAAAAGAGTAGTGTGACCTAATAACTAATTGAAACAATATTTCAATAGAATCACAATATTCTTGTTTCTCTTCTTTGTTTAGGTCACACTGAATGTCTTCCTCTCCCATGCTATGCAGATTATCCTCTTCAAGATGATTTGTCTTTGGAGTACATACTGGATCTGCCGAGAGACATGCTAAGAAATACTCAATCCCAGGTTCCAATGGTTTCTCTCCATTGAATTCTATCCATGATTCTTAAGTATCCTCAACAAATTGACAAGAGGAATTTGAAGGGACTTCTAAATCTTCTTGTGGAGAGACAAATAAATTATTTACTGTTGTCAAGATATTCTCTTCTTGAGAGGTGGATATCCCAACAGCTACTAGAATATGAGAAAGTTCTCAGAGGAACATTCTTCAAGCTCTTGATCATTCGTGAATTTATCTAGATGGCTGATGATCCCTATATCGCAACACAAATTAACACTCGTGGGTTCTTACAACACCCCAAAAAATATTTATCATCAAATATTTGAATTTTAAAACAAAGAAACTAAAACTATTTGAAAAAATAAAACACACCAAACTTGAACTCCTTGCGTTACTGGGACCCTGTTGTCACCATGTTATCGATTCACACAAGTCAACTCATCATAAATAAAACTAATTTTGCATAAATAAAAACTCACTTTTGCATAAAATAAGGAAAAACACACTTGCATTAAAAAAAAAAACACCTATGCATGAAAGGGAGAGGACAACCTAATTTTGGAGAAACCCCACTAAAGTGGATGTGTGGGTTCTTCCCGCATGTCTTACCATCTTCTCTATGCCCTTAGGTCATCCATAAAACCAATCCAAAACCATTAAATCAATCTAATCCAAATACTACCTATTACCATTTACAACTCCCCACCAACGACGCCAAAATGTTGGTGCAATTATATGCATAATATATTACCAAACATAAATTAACGACCAAGATTCATAATCAATAGAGTTGTTAAACTATATGTGTTGAAAACATGTAGTTTATCTATGTCTGATGGGTATAGCCTAAATAATAAAAAAATCTAAAATCCAACAATCTGTTTCCACACTTCAAAGATAACACTCTCCACACATTTCAAAATTTAGAAAGAAAAACTCATAAACAAGCATATGATCTAAAGTTCTTGCTCAGGTGATGGACTTGTTCATTGTTGGCTCATGAAAGTAAAAGATGAACTTTTATTCTATCTCCTAGAGAAACTAAACTAACAACAATTAACACTTTTCTCATTCTTAAAAGGGAAACTCAATCAAGCTTAAAAGAAATACCAATCAAAGTAAAACACTCCATTATAGGTGCATGTAGGGTGAGAGATGGAGGTCTTGATTGTGCATGCGTTAGAAAGGTGTAACCTAATAAATTATGGAAAATAAAGCTAAGTGTAGTGGGATTCTCCATTATAGGCTCCTGTTCCAACTGTTCCTGCACCGCCACAATTTGTAATAAATTCTAATAGTGAAATCAAAATAAAATAACATGAAATCAAAATAACACGTACATGAAATAAAAATATATACTAATAATTTACAATGATATTACCAAGCTGGATCGGTGGCCCTTTTTGATTCCAACATGGAATATTTTAGATCAGCAGATGCTAAATTCTAAAAGACACACAAGATCATTGAATTCAAACTTGCATTAATCTTCAACATGTAGGTTTACAAAAACAGTCTTTTCATGAAACCAACTTGTAGCATAACAAATCCTCCTCCCTTCCTCATACCTATGAGGTCTTATTTATACATAAAATACATGGAGGAATGGATGAAACCGAATCCCCAAACTCATAAAACAATTTTTACAATTTTAGGATAAATCCCCAAAAATCTGTGTTTTTCATCAATTTGGGCAAATTAGAGTTAGAGATCCACCCATATCTTCTCAAACAATTCGAATTTTGGAAAATTTCCCATGTGATACTCATTTTTCCACATTCTAGACAAAACCCATTTCGTAGAATTTCTATCTCTGATTCCATCTGCACGAAAATCGAGGTGCAAGTTGGCAGTTTGAGATTTTTGTTAATTTTTGCATAATCATTGCCCCTGAGATGGAGGTCCACACGTGTGATATGGGTGAATTATGACTTGCATGTCCACATGTAAACGTCGATCAGGACAAAACCCATGTCCCCGATTTTCTTCTAGAAGCATTCCAAAATTTCAAATTATTTCTTGTACTGGACTAGCACAGAAATAGGTACCAGACGAGCACAACATTGGTACTGGATGAGAAGAGTACTATATGAATGCCAAAACATGTACCTGTTTAATAAGGGTTGTTTTCATAAGGTCTTCTTAGATCATTCAAAGTAATTAGAGAGCTTTAAACATCAAATATTGAATCCAAATCATTAATAAATAATCATAAATCATGATTAAACATAATTTACCTTGTATGTACAAAACAATTGCTAAATGACGTGTCTGTTGAGGAAAATTGGTAGAGAGTGCATATGTATGAGGAAAAATTGGTTAGGATATGGGACAAGATAAGGCAATTGGAGGTGACAAAAAGGAGGCTCAACAATCGTATTGTAGGCATCAAGATTCAAGACTGAATCTTACTTTTCATCCGCTTGGTTTAGAGGTGTTGATTCATCCTTGATAGTCTGTGTATTCTTGTCTGTTTGTGAATTAATTTTCATGGCTGATAAAGAATATCTTGCAGATTTAAAATGACAACAGTTTGTGGCAAGCTGATCCGGATCATTGATTTCAATTTTATTTTACTTTCGAAGTCTTTTTGTATGGTGCCCATCGGAGATATCTAAATTTGACTTTGGTCCATACCCTCGCAGGGGTTTTTAAAGAGAAATTCACTTTTGGTATCTCAGAATGAAATAAAATCAGGTTGTTGTTCTATCTCATACTTATGTTTTCATGACTTGGTTCCTCTTTTCTCTTTTGGTCTCCACATTTTCTTTATTGTAAAACCTATATACATTCTAGTAGCTTTGTATAAATTTTTATTTTACATCGCAACATATACAAATTATAAAACCAACCTTAATCCTTGTAATTAATACTTGTGGATTAAGTCAATGTTTATTTTAGGCTATAAATCTCGGGTGACATTCCCAACTATCTTGTCCTAGCCAAACAAGATCTGAAAATGATTGAGTAAAGTGTTCTATACCTTTTCCTCAACATGTAGATGTTCATGTGGAAAAGGGATATAAGGTAATATTGTTCAGGAAGAAGAAGCTGTTGCATAATGTTGGTGATTGAATAAAATGAACAATGAACCTTTATAGAATGATCTTTAGGGGATGCATTTGGACCCATGTCTTGTAATGGATGAACATAAATTACCAGTGGCACCATTTTAGCTGCATGCAGAGCTCCATAAAGATCCAGGGATTGGTGAGTGGGTGTCATCCGTTGATTGCATTGATCACGAGAAAATGGAATCAACTAGTCAATTTGCTTTGATAATTATTTCTAGTCCGGATTGCAAATTTGAAGAGGATCAAAGAAATTTGAATGAACATGATAACTTATCCTTACATATCTCGATGATTGTTCAAGAGGCATTGTGGGATGAGATACTATTGCAAGAAGGGGAACAATTTTTGGTTCAACTAGAAGATGATCTTCCTCATGGTTGAATTGAGGATGATGGAGGTAACTTAGGAAATAGTTCAAAGAAGTTCAAGTATTTTTCCATTCTTTTTATTTAGTACTCAGAGACCGTGTCTTGAAATGTCGCCCATAGATTTTCCTGGTTATTTGACAATCAAGCCTATGAATACATATTTCAATTTCAGTAGACTGCATGATTGGATTCACTAGAGGTTTTGTTATGATGGCCAATCATGGTAGGTGTTATGAACATAAATATACACATAAATAGATATTCATAACATAATAATTAATTAATAAATAATAATTATTAATAATGAAAGGACATGACTATTGGTTAAGGGAACCCCTACGTGGGTATATAAACGAGCCCTCATTCTCAATTGTATATCATCTTATATATTATCTTATCTTATCTATTCATATTTTATACATTATTCCTACATGGATTATTATGTTATATTCAAAGTATTTTGGATAATTCTTGTGTGAGCGAACTTTGTTCGTCTCATTTGGTATCAGAGCTAGTCTCGATCCAGATTTTGGCCAACTCCATAGTTCAGAGTTTCTCTGAGAAATCTGGTCTTTGACCAAAGATCAGGCCCTTGGCCATTCAATTTTCAAAATCTTAGAAACTCCGTTCCTTGACCAATTCAGGTCGTTAGCCATATAAACTAATTAAATTTCTAAATCTAAATCGTTAGTTTAGTATTTAAGGACTCTAAACTAATTAAATTTCTAAATCTAAGAAGTCGCGATCTATTCAAGCATCATTGTGGGTTATCGTCACTTCGTTCAAGAGCACATTAAATCCAATCCACAGGAAAAACAAGTTAGAACTGCAAATCTGTGAATTACCAATTAAAAAAATTCGACAAATCTTAACCTCAAAAGTCGTTTTGCGATTTTCAAAGAAAACAATCTGTTTCCTAATAAATTTATGGGTTGTATGTTTTCATGGTTTAAGTGATTAAAAAAAAAAACCTTCCCAAAGAATATATCCCATCATCCATTCAGATTTTCATTAGATTCGACTTTTGGGAACGAGAGGTTGAGAGCTTATCAAGGATTCCGCTAACACAGTTTGAAAGCTAACTATCATTTGGGAATAAATCTGTCATTTCATTATTCCAATATTATTTAGATAGTTAAGGCCCAATGCAATAAAAATCGTGGTCATCAAATTATCTTATGAATAAAGAATTTAATGAGTTTTTTAAAGAGGAGATAGGTGTTAGCACATATATATTAAGTTAATATTTGAAGGTTTTTTAGAACGATACCAAAAAGATATGAAGGCCCCTTGAAAAGTATACAGTCCCACTAAAGTTCAAGCTATTAAATGAAGGATATTTGAAGGTAGATATATATAAAGTGAAGATTAAAAAATAATTTTTAATTGAAGTCAAAGACAAAAAGTTGATTAGTGGGAAAAAAATAAATTAAGTCATAAAGTTATTAAAAGGGAAAAATAATACAAATAAGGAATTGAAGTTCTTATAGTTACTTATATATAAGTAACTATAAGAGCATACAAAGGGTTATAAAAAGTATAAAGAATAAAGTGATATTCTAAAAAGTAAAGTGCAATTTATTATATACAATAAGATACAAGAAAAAATTTATGGTGGTCCATTCTTAAGTTCATTTGTGAAAAGTTATTAAAAGAGATATATTGGAAGGTGTAATAATAAAGAGAAAAGGGTATATTATATAAGATGATTATTTATAAAGTGAAAGGAGTATAAGGAAAAAGATTTTTTCTAAAAAGGATTGAAGAAACATTTAAAAATCATTTACTATAGAAGAATATCAAGATAATTCAGAAATACAATCACGAATATTGGAAGGAGAACTAGGACATTATAAAGTGAGCAATAAAATATTACATTTTGAAATTGAGAATGAAAAATATTTTAATGGATTAACACATAAAGATAATTGTTACTTCAAAGAGCGTATTCAGGAACTCATTGCACAAAATGAAGAACTAAAGACCGAAAGACAAAAAATGGACCAAGACTTACTAGAACGAGATGAAGAAATATTATGATTAAAAAATCATAATCAAAATTTACTAGTTAAAATCAGAAAGTTAAAAGACATGAAGCAAAGGAATACAAATTTAGAACAAGAAAATCAAGGTTTCAAGGAGAAATCAATTGAAAAGGAGGAAGAAATCTCTTGCCAAAGGAACCTTAACCAAAAGTTACTTGAACAAATTAAAATCTTAAAGGATGAAATAAAAGAGAATCTAGAATCAGAAAAAGACAATAGGTCAAAAAATAAGGAAGAACTTTTACGATTAAGACGACATAATCAAGATTTATTAACTCAGATTAAAAGGTTGAAGCATGATAAGAAGACTTTACAAGAAAATCTAGATCGCAAAACATCATTAGTCGATAAGGAAATGATGATAGACCCAATCCACTTTACAACTCGAAAGGAGGAAAATCTAGTTGATGTAAAGAAGTTTTCAAATGTCGAGGTACAAACAAGCTAGAGATATGAAGAAGACTCATATCCAAAAGTTAATCAAGAAAAATATGAAAGTATAAGAAGTAAATATCAAGTTGCGAGGATGCCTTATCAACATCCTAATCACAAAAATCGATACTTTAGCCAATCAATGTATCAACAGAAGCAAATACCCGCTATGTCAAAGAATATTACTTCCACTACAAGTGAGGGTCAAAATATAAGAGATAATGGGAGTACAAATGTATCAAGTTCTTTCCAAGAACCCTATAAAAACCCAAATCCGCAGAAGATCGAATTAGGATGGGAAGACTCCTTTACAATTCAACAGTTCTGCACAACGCTTAGAAGATCCTATCGTCTCAGGTCCTCAATGATTACTAACTCAATAATGAAGAAGCATGACACAATAATTACAAGATAGCACAAGAGATAAGTCTTCCATAAAGTATGCTTTGAGGACAAAGCATTTTTAAGGGGAAGGCAATGTTATGAACATAAATATACACATAAATAGATATTCATAACATAATAATTAATTAATAGATAATAATTATTAATAACGAAAGGACATGACTTTTGGTTAAGGGAACCCTTGCGTGGGTATATAAATGAGCCCTCATTCTCAATTGTATATCATCTTATATCTTATCTTATCTTATCTATTCATATTTTATACACTATTCCTACATGGATTATTATGTTATATTCCAAGTATTTTGGATAATTCTTGTGTGAGCGAACTTTGTTCGTCTCAGCAGGTCTAATATATTTCTTGAGTGAACCAGAGCCTTTGGTCTCAACCAAAAAAAATGGTTTAGTTGGGTAGTGAGAGTCATTTTTCCACTTTTTCCTTTGTTTCTATTTAATTTCATATTCTTTTTAAATTTTCAATTGCACTTTTGTCTAGTGTTTTCCCTTATTTTTTCATTAGGTCAATCTTAGGTTAATGTTAATTTTGAGCTAAATAAGTTATACTTATGCATATGCATGTGTAGTCGTAGGATATAGATTTACCTTGTTCATTGTTTTTTCCTTTTTCTTTTAGGTTTGATTTCTCAAATAAGATATAATTATGTATCCAATGAATCTTTGAGATTCTTGGTCTAGGTCAAGATTGGATGATGTGGCCTTCTCCCTCAATTCATTACCTTGGTCAAGTACTAAGTTGGTTATAGGCATGGGATTTGGAATTAAAGAAATGGTAGGAGAGTCTTGAGTCATGTTGTTGTATCATCTCTTCATGTTTATTGAGTCAATCCTCGTTGGCGAGTACCTCAACCAACAAGAGGGACATGACATTGTATTAATAATTTTTTTCTGCTTTGTGCTAGTTGAATGGATTGCATTAGTGTCCTTCTAGTAGATTCTTCTTCATTAACTTCGACACTTTATTTGAGGATTGGTCCAAAAGTAGCATGCCTCGATGGTTGTTAGTCTAATTGGTAGTGATCTCACATTCAATAATATTTATCATCATTAGGTCTTGATTGGATGAACCTTGTCAATATTCAACTTTGGCACATCCTTCCCATTGACATGGTTGTGATTTTACCTTAGAGACCATTAATCTCATCGATGTTTTTTCTTGCATCTAGAAGGGGATTTCATCATTGGATTATCACTAGATGGTTTCTCCGAGCATGTCGACTTTATCTCATTTTCCAAGGGGAGAGTTATAAAAATTTGATGGGGGTTTTAGGTTTTTAGTTATAGAGGGGTGTGTACAATTTTGTACCTTACTTTGAATCGATTAGCAGACACATGACATACTAGCATCCATTTCCCAATGGAGAGGTAGTATTGATATACAACCCAGAGTTGCAAAGTTTATATTTTTAGAGTGTAGAGATTTTGAGGTTCTCAACATCGCACAAGGGGTTGTTGTCCCCTCGAGTCAACATTGTGTTGACAAGGAAAAATACGCAAATGTCAATACTAGGGGTTAATCCCAGTGAAGAGGCCCAATGATATTATTCTTTGTTTGATATGGAAGAACTCTTTAGATTAATAGCCTGACAACCTCTCAATGAGATTTAAATATTTTGTGATATTGCATTTTTTAGTTTTCTTACGATTCATAAATAAGAAAGCAAATATACTATCTGATGAATATTTAAAATACTGAAAACATTGTTTCAAGAGTTATCTCTTAACATAGATGAAATATACTCATTAATATTTTAAGTTTTAAGTAGTTTTACAAAAATGATCAGATTGCATAATAATACTTTCCAAAACGAAATCTAAATTAACACAAAATAAATAATTGAGTTGGATGATGGAAATAAATGAAAGAAATTTAATATTGTTTGATGATAATTTAAAACACAATAAGAAATGTCTTACAAAACAACCTTACAAATACCAAGTTGCAGATTAGTCCACAATATTCAATTCACATAAATAATTATTTTTAGTCATAAAATGGTTTGGCCAATGTCTAGCTTCATTAATCAAACTATTTGAAATAGTTCTCTTACAACAATAGTTCCAAAGTTGTATAATAAAAAAGATCCTATAAATTCTTAAATTCTACGATATATACAGTTACAAAATTTGGTTATGATAGCGAATTATAACTTAACCCTCTGGTGAGGTGAACTGGAGGTTGCCTACTTAACTATTTTATCATACTTTTTCTATTGGGAAAAAATATATTTAGACAAGTTATCATGGTGAAAAGTATGTTTCCTATTGGGAGCCTTCAAAATTGGCAATTTTGTATTAAATCATTTAATGTATTTCTCAACTCTGGGAAATACATTTTTGAGTTGTGTTTCTTTTCTCACTTCTTTCATGAGGGACTTTTGAAGGTGTCGTTTTTCAATAGCTGACACACTTTGCATCTTAGTTTCATTAGGTTGTACCATATGCTCGAATTGTTGTAATAATTTGTTTGTTGGATAAAAACTTTCTGGTGGACCAGTGAAGGAAGTTGGCACTTAGTGGTGGTGTCTTTGATGAAATGTCATATTTTGTTAGATATTGTAATGTTTATAAGTAATAAATGTATTAGAGTAATAATGTAATATCATAAAGTCAAAATAATTTATATGCAATAAATGACATTAATGTTAATATAATTATGAAATTAGGTGAATGGTTCATAACGAGAATAACATAACTCACTAGATATATATATAACACCACATTATGTAATCAAATACACATTGATATAATACATCTCTCATTTAGACTATCTCACTTGTCTCTTGTATATTCTCCATAGTATGGTTTATTATGGTATTAGAGCCATGATTATTGTGGCATAGGTCAAGTTTAAATATTTAGGCTAAGACAAAGTTTGGCATGCACACACGTTGGATAAGGAGACGAGTTGTAGAAAATAAAAAGGCAAATTGAATAAAAGACAACTCATACAATGACATCACTCTAGAATAGTCTATGGCATACATTTATCGACATTACATTAGAAAAAGAGAAAACTATAGTTGTGAATTAAATTCATACTGTTGTTGTAATATGTGATTAGGCGAACAAATTTGCATTTTTTTTAACATCCACTAGTGGATGTAAAGAAAAATCAACCTCGACCTTTGGCACTGTGTAATAGACAAAATTCTATGTTTGTATATATATATATATAATGAATTTAGTGTCCCATGTTACAATGAGGGCCCTACTTATATAGTAGGAAAGGTGCCCTTTCACATGAAGAGTCATGTCTCTTTGATAAAACATCTTTACATATTTTCATAATTATATAATTATATATTATTATGTTTGTTATATTTTTGCCCTCTTAACGAATGCTCTGTCCTCAAAGCATAATGAAAATATATTTTTATTTTTATTTTATTTATTTATTTTTATTAAGCTAATCCTAAGTTTTTTTTTTTTGGTTTATAATCCTCACCCATCACCATACGGTTCGAGTCATACAAAATCATACCGATGCATCGTATCCTCTGAAATGATTACGTGAATGCGAGCCAACAACCAATTCTCAGGCGTATAGATGAATTTTGAAGGCCTGCAACTAAGTAGTCAATGATGGGTTGAACAACTGTATATTCTACTTTTTTGAAAGGTTTTTTGGTCAAGCATCCCTGTTAACAAAATGTTGGGTGTCCCTTTCCATTCTGATGATATCAACCTTTCCATTCTGATTATTTACAGATGGATAAATTGCAGCTGCATCTGCATCCTCTACATGTCCGGTTTGTTGCTTGAGGAATTCTACGTCATCGTTTGTCTTAATAATTTCTTTTGTAGCTGATCGATTTATAGGAACAAGAGACAATGTATCCTCTACTATAATCACTTATTCCTCACAATGAATTCCTTCCATTTCCTTTCTCATTATCAGATCACCACTGCACATCTTTTGGATGGTGCAATGCTTTAAAAAAATCTCGATCATATATGAAATCAGACGCGAGAATTGTAACTGGATCCTCCATGAATCTGTTTGAATTTGTGCAGAAAAATTCTCTAGGTATTTCTTCATATTTTGCCCTTCCATGAATATGTTGACTTCAAGATGGGGTTCTTCTTCGACCATAATGTCGAGATTTAATTGCACTTACTTCTTTTAAGACAAACTTGCATTCAATCTCTTAATATTCTTTCTCCTTTACATCCCAACAATCTTCACCACTCTCAAGTTTTTCTGAGGCCTCATGGACTTGGCCTTCATCATTTACGAAACCATTGACTTCCTTATTTTCCTTGTTCAAACATTTTTCATTGTTGGTTTTGTTTACGTCAATGTATGCTTCTATTTTAGGTAACAAATCCGATGTTTCAAAAACCCTTAGTGATTTTATAATTATTTCTCTCATTTCTTGTAATAATTTTCATTGAGTTTTGTGAAATTCCAATACTTCATGAAAATATGTGTCCATGACTTCAGGACCTAAGCTTAATGGACAAACTCTATAGCGATTGACGACCAGAGGGTCAAATATCTTTGATACCACTATAATAGAAAAAAGTCTATGTTTGTATTCAAATGTTATGTAGACAAATGTATTGTA